>JANAVB010000398.1:6500280-6560723 GCA_029216955.1 Iris pallida | reverse complement strand
AAAAACAACCTCAATTAGGGAGGATTTACCTTCAGTTCCTCGCAGTGGTGGCGGAGGGGAGGAGGAGGACAAGTTCGGTGGTGGGAGGAGGGGATCAAGTGTACAGAGGTGAATATATATATGCATGCTTGGGGTGTCCACGTGTCCAACAAATGGACACAAAGTGTCCAAAACCTCACGAACACATTGTATCAGTGAACCATGGTCGTAATGTGTCTCCGGTCCATTTTGGACACGAAAACACCTCAATTAGGGTTAGGGTTTACCTTCAGTCTCCTCGCGGTGGTGGAGGAGGGGAGGAGGACAAGTTCGGTTGTGGAGGAGGAGGATCTCGCGGTGAGGAGGAGAAGGGGCTAGCGGTAGAGGAGGAGGAGGTAAGGGGCTCGCCGGAGGAGGAGAAGGGGCTCGCGGTGGGGGAGGAGGATAAGCGGCGCGGAGGGAAGGGGGTCGGGTGTCGTCGAGGTTGGGGAAAAGGGGCGGGAACAAAAAATTGGGAGAGCGGGAGAAATGAAAAGTCGAACCGAGGAAACCCTATTTAGCAGAAGTTAGCGACGTCTGTAAATACATCGCCAAAACGCGATTTTCCTTGATATTCAGCGACGCCTTACTCATTTGCGACGCTAAACATCGCTGAAACTAATAAAACTGGCGATGTTTTCCGACAAAATCAACGACGTGGTTTTTATTACACAAAGGTAGTCGCAATATGTCGCTGTTTGTCGTATCAGCGACGTATTGTGACGCATACTTTGAAGTCGCTAAATCCAAAAATATTAGCGACGTTTTAAGTCGGCGTCGCTAATTTCGTCGCTGATATGACTTATTTTGGTAGTGACGTCAACCTTATCCAGTCAGTATAGGAGCAAGTCTACCAAACAAGAGCTAGTACAAGTAGACTATATAAAGTTGTAACAACATGTAGTGTTGTGTCGTGCAACATAAGCTATAGTAACTAGCTTGAAAGATAAAGGACTATGATAATATATAGGTACAACAGGATGATAATAAACTAGCATGTATAGGGAACTGTTGTGACAATTAAAAATAATAATGTACAACTAGATATGACGACAAAGCTGATAGGTCTAACTGGGTGCAACAGTGAGAATTAAAACTTCGGGCATGTAGACGACTTAGGACTCATGCAGTCATATGTGTGGTGCATAATTGAATTCATAAAATTAGGAATCGTACAGTCGGTGTATGATGAATTCATAATATTTTATCAATCAATAAGGTAAATCACGTGCCACCAATGTCTTCCTCATCCCTACACTACCTCTTACTGATTTGAGAAAACACGATAAACGATAGGAGACTGATAGTCGATACAGAAACCTAGAATCCCTCACATATGTATAAGTTTGGCTTTCCTCGAACGATATCCAAGGCACCAGGACAATATCAACAGGGAGGAAATATATAGATGTGTTTCAAGCAGAGGTATTGTGGGACCTTCAATGGGAATAGCTAACTATACGACTAGAAGGATGTGTCGTAATACTTTGTATAGTCCTTATTGGTATTAAAATTACCAATGACCGTCATCTAGACAAGCTGCATTGTTAATAATTATTTTGTAGGGACGATAAGTTCTAATCCTTGTTTTGCAAGGACGAACAGGTCGGTTGTGGGTAAGATTTTACTATACAAATGATATGTTTTTATTCTCCTGAATGTGAATTGTTAACAGACTCTAGCTAAAATAAAAAAGAATGCATTAATGAAGTTGTATGCTTCACATGAATATTGGGTTGGTTTGGGTGAGTCGGGTTGATACCATCCACAAGTGCGCTCCCCGGTGTATTGACCCTCTCCCTCACAGGTGTTGAAAACAACGCAGACATTCAAAATTGTTAGTAGTCTTACAAAGCATTGAAGCTCTCTTCCGTAGCATTTCGAATTTTTTTGTGTTTTATTTTTCAATGTAATAAAGGGGTATGATATATGAAACAATATTATTTCATGTCAGTTTGTCACTTTCGTAAATTGTAAATCGAGTTGGCATTTCTAGTTGTTTATGAGAAATTATGTACTTCGATGCAAGTTATTGAATAAAGATAATTATTTCTAACTAAATTGTGTTGTTAACTTTCTACTTATGTTGTTGCTTCAATCTTATTTTCAATTGGTTTATTACATATGCACATTTATGCCTTGTACAAGTACAATTTAGATTTGTGCGACATCACTTCTACTAGCAACTTATCGATTCGACAAAATTGAAATGTGATATTAAAAGAGTTTGAGAGCATGCACATTGGAGAGTCTATTGTTTTCAGTAATTTGTCTATATTTTATATTATGAAAGATTAAGAGTATTTTTCTTTAAGAAAAAATGAGCAGCTTAGCAAAGTATTTTGAAGATGTCTTTCTCCATTTTCTTCTTTATCCCCGATGGTGGACTCCCTTTTTTTGGAGGGGAAAATACTTCTAACTTAAATTTTAACGAGTCCATGGTAAAAAATAACAAAATGAGTATGATGAGCTAGAAAGCACGGACACTCAAAATTGTTACTGTGTCGTATTGGACATTTATCCTAATAGGTTTTGTATTGTCGTGTCCTTACTTTGTGTCATATATGTGTATGTGCATGATAGATGATGAGAATTAAATGGAGACTCCAAGCTATAATCTCATTAAGTTACCACTTTGGCCACCGTTTACTTAACTTCCAAAGAAACTGAAGTAAATGTCCGAATATAGACATGTGAGATTGGATCTATACGTAGGGGGATGACCCAGGAATAAGCCTGATAAGACTTCGGGCTTGGGCAACAACACCCCCCCATAGGGCAAACCCTCAGGTCATTTAGTTTTATTTTAGGATTGATTCAGTCCTAATAACACGACCAAGACCGAAGTCCCTGACGATCAGCCTCACCGTAAGTCTCGGCTACCTGTCCCCGACTTCCATCTTCTATCGGAAAGTGTTAACGTTCCGACGAGCTTCTTCACTCATGGCTGGCCCAACCAAGCGGACGGTACGGTTCTCACGAGATTCGAACTCCTGAACCTGCCCACCTTCGTGTCCGAACTTGAAGCTCTCCTATATACATGCGTCCTCGAGCAGAACATCATGTTGGTGTTTTTTCTTTGGACTAGGAAAGATAGTGCCACATCGGCTACACCAAATGGTGAGTATCTCAATATAATGCATTGCTTGTGTTGAGGTGGGCACATGAGGTGTGGTGGGGCACAAGTGTGTGTCATATGGGAGTATTTTCCTAAAAAAAAATATTAATTCCAACAAAGATGTAAGTTGATTTTTGTTGTGCGGACTCGGACTCGGACACGGACTCCATGATGTCTCGTGCATGTACGGGAGTGTTCGGGGGGTAGGCATGGACTGGCACACTTCTATGCTGATTGTGGGATGATCTAAAATATCAAACTCTATTTTTGAGTATTGGTATTTTAGTTCTACATCGGATAGAAGAATAGGTGAAGTCTCACTCCACTCTATAAATAGAGCCCCTTGGCCTCCTTTGAAAGATGCACCAAGAAGAGAGTTAAAGGAGTCCGTAAAGTCCAAGAAGCCCGTTCAAGTCTCAAATATTGACTGACGAGCGTTCCAGAAGTTCTCTAGAACTTGCTGGTTCATGAAAGCGGATCGTATATAGGCGAATCTTGCTTTGAGCAATGGTGATCTTATCACCCCAGCAAAGCAGTCTTTCTCTTTTTTCTTTCCTTCTCTTCTTCTCTGATCTAATCAGATACTTCTTGTAGGCTTTCATCGCTGCTGCTGCTAGCAACTCGATTTGTACCTTCCTAAAAGAAGCTCTACTTTCGTTTGCTATTGTAACGAAATCTTTTTAGATTTTCGTTACCCAAAATCCTCCAAGGATCTCTGTGGTGCACCTTCTTTAAAGTGTTGCTACGAAACATTGTTACTATTGAGATAACTGTTTCGTTTATCTATTTTTCATCGAAAATTATGCCTCGGGAATAACAATCTCAAAGCAAGATTAAGAAGATGGAAAACTTTCGTGCTTCTCTCATCGATACCAGCTTTAACAAGTTGGAGAAATTCTACGAAAACATTTTCAAATCTGGAAGAGGAAGGTCACCCTTAATCTTCAACTCGTGGACGTAGACCATGTGTTGATTGAGGATGAACCGATGATTCCAGAAGGAGAAACTGCCGATGCTATTGCTGCTGCACTCGTCAAGCAGAGCAAATGGAAGAAAGAAAACAGCATCTGTAAACTGCTGATTTTCAATTCTATGGAAGACTCTCTGGCAGAGTCATATTCCAAGAAGGTGAAAGCCAAAGAGATATGGGATTCTTTGGATAAGCTATATAAAGATGATGAGAACATGTCCAAAATCTTTATCGTCGAGAAGTACCATAAGTGGCTCTTCGAAGATGAATGACGATGCTACCTCAAGTGAAGGAATTCTTGAAGTTGCGCCAGAAGTTAGATGACGAGAAGATGCCCCTCATCGACAAGTTTGTCATTGGAGGGATAGTCTCGAAACTTCCTGTTCGTTGGAGCAACTTATATGCTAGAATACATCGGAAGAAGCTGGACATTAGCTTGGAAGATCTTCTACAAGAGATCCACGTTGAGGACGAAATACGATCTCAACAGAAGATGGACTCTCTGTCCAAATAACTGGCTAAGGCCAACTTGGTGCAGATAAGAGAGTTCAAGGGGAAGCAGGTGGCTTCTCATCACAAGAAAAAAGGACTCCACTAATCTGAAAGTGAACGGTCCTTCGTTCAAGCAACAGAAGTCCAAGTCCCACGTGACTTGCTTCAACTGTGGCAAGAATGGCCACTACAGGAGTGAATGCAAATCCAAGTCCAAACTAAAATAGCAGGTATGGCTAAACTTGGTTATTTTGATTACTTAACTTGGTTGATATTGTTGTACAGGTTGAGTTATCTAGCGTGGTAGCTGACTAGTGGTCTGACACTAGTGCGTCTGATCACGTGTGCTCTCGAAGGAGCTGTTCACCAAGGACGAGCCATGTTATGACAAAGGCCTCAATGGCGAACATGTACCTAGCAGAATATTTGAAGATCGAAATAGTGGTTATGAACCACCGACAAGGACACTGGAATGCGTATTACACGTACCAGAGATTTCCGAAAATCCGATCTCAGGAAGTCTGTTATCTGATACAAACTTGAAAGATGGACATTCGTACTAGCCAGATGGTAATTTTTTGGCGAGAAACATGCTTCGATAAGATGTTCGGTGCTTAAGGGATGTTCGAACTTCTACTGATGGCGATGAAGTTACTTTATTGAATGGATTGAGAGTTGTTCTATGATAGAAGCAGACTCAAGCTGTCCTACCGGAACCTTATCTTCAGAATGTGGGGGTAAGGAGGTGGAGGAATTTAAGATCTATACAGATACAAGACTGTTGGAAAGCTGCTCAAACGATTGAACTAAAGTACTGATCATCTGGAGTTAGTACACTCAGATATCTGTGACTTTTATCAATTCTCCACAGAGGCCGGTTCGAAGTGTTTCTCGAAGTGCACGTTCGCATGACTTCTCAAGTAGAATGATGCAGCATTCGAGTAGTTCAGAGACTTCAGGGCTAAAGCTGAACGTTAAACCGATCTATAACTACTTAGACGTAATCGAGATATAGAGTATAGGTCTCATGAATTCGTATCGTTCTACAAAGAATATAGAATCATCAATAAGACTACTGCTCCGTATTTTCCTCAATCTAACGGAGTAGCGGAGAGGAAGAACAGAACGTTAACAAAAATGATGGACTCAATGCTGCTAACTGCGGGTCTTCCTAAATGCTACTGGGGAGAAGCTGCATTGACGGCCACTTTTATTCTAAATAGAGTATCGTATGCAACTTCGAACGTAACTCCTCATGAACTCGGGTTCAAAGTCAGACCTGACTTGAATGTCATTCGAGTGTGGGGGTGTCTGGCTTATGTGAAGCTCTCAGATCTAAAAATTCAGAAGCTGGGGATAAGGACTACGAAGACGATCTTCTTGGGGTATGCCGAGAAGAGTGATGCTCGAAGATTTTTTGATATTGAGTCAAATCATATCATCAAATCTCACGATGCTAAATATTTTGAAGACAAGTTTGCAAGACACAAGAACATTATTCTAACGGATATTCCGGAGAATGATGAAGGTGCACAGGAGACTGAGATCTTTAATGAGCCAGTTATCCAAGATGAAGTTGTTGCTGAGGAGACAACGATTGAACCAGAACTCGTTGAGTCATCGTCGAAGCGAGCGAGGAGGCCGAAGAATTTCGGAGATGATTTCATCACCTATCATGTGGAAGCAGATCCGCTTACATATGATGAGGCGATGAAGACCAGAGATGCTGTTTTCTGGAAGGAGGCGATAGACAATGAATTGAATCAATTACCTCCAATAACACTTGGGTGTTAGTTGATCTACCTGAAGGAGAAAAACCTATCGGATGCAAGTGGATCTTCAAGTAGAAGATGAAAGCTGATGGAACTATTGACAAGTTCAATGCCAGGCTAGTGGCAAAGGGGTTTTCTCAGAAGCAGGGGATCGACTACTTTGACACGTATGCTCCAGTAGCCTAGATGACTACCATCAGAATGTTGATTGCTCTCGCAGCGATACATAAGATGGTGATACATCAGATGGATATGAAAATAACATTCCTGAATGGCAAGCTGACCGAAGAGATCTATATACAACAGCCAGAAGGGTTTGTCGTCAAAGTTCTTGAAGACAAAGTCTGTAAGTTGGTAAAATCTCTATACGGTTTAAAGCAAGCTCCAAAAATATGGCATGAGAAGTTTGACAAAGTCATAAGGTCAAATGACTACAGGGTCAGTAAAATAGACAAGTGTGTCTATATGAAGTTTGCTGACGGAAGAGGAGTCATCGTTTGTCTATACGTGGACGACATGCTAATCCTAGGTACGGATATAAGCTGTGTCACAGAGACAAAGAAGTTCCTCTCGACGAAGTTCAGTATGAAGGACTTGGGGGATGCTGATGTTATCTTGGGACTCAAGATCATCCGGACTGTGTAACTCCACTTCCCGAATTTTGAAATTTTGATTATTTTAATTAAATATTTTCTAGTTATAAAATAAAAGATTAAAATTTTTAAATTTTGTTACAGATATTTTGAATAGGAAAAAGAATTACCAAAATGTATTTTAAATGAGATTTTACGAAAAATATACTTTTAATTATGAGTTATTTATTATCAACCAAATATCGTATGATTTGAATTTGTAAAATGTATTTGAATTGCTTTACAATTCTCATTAATTACTATTATGATTAATCGTAGATAAAGGTTACTAAATTTTATTTTAGATATATGAATATATTTGTATCACGTGGTTTTAATTTATTATTCCAAGCAAGTTAAGCATTTATTGGATAATACGAAAGTATGATTTAAATTGTATATTAGTGATCTTTTAATTGATATAGATAGGTGTACATATGATTTAAAAATTATGAGATATTATCAGATGGTTATTTAAGTTAGCATGATTTTATTTAGCTAATAGATATTTAACTAGATCGATTTAAATAATAATTATCTTTATATCTTAAATTAATTGATAATATAAATTACCGGATAATATTGAATACTAGCTTAAAATAATATTTTGAATCAATGTAGGATTTTGATTGAATTAAATCTGTCTTAAATAGTTTATTTGATTAATTTAAAGGGAGGAGTTATCTACTACAAATCCTACTTAAACTCTAAGAGAGATACATATGACATCATATTATATCTCAACAATATTCGCAGCCGCATCTAGTACCACCTTCCTATTAAATAATAGGTATTCGGGAAATTCTTATCTTTCCACATCTATACAAGCCTATGTCTAACCCATCTCGGACCCCGACCCAAAAACTCAACCCCTCTCCCAGCATGCCTCCGGCGATGCTACCACCACGCTGCTCCTACACAAACCTACCACCCGACCCCTGCTGCCATCGTCGTTCCGACCACCCCGCTCTCCTCCTTCCATGTCCCGTCACCACCACATCGATCTCCTCCACGCATCTGTAACCACCGCCATAAATCATCCCTGATACCATAACCAACGTGTCCAGTCTCGGGTCCGACCCCGGGCATCCGTGTCCGTGTATCTGCATCAATCCTCTTCATCGAATCCTTTACATCAGAGCACAAGAAATCCCGTGTCCAACTTCTGGACACGATTCAGAAAACAAGAAATTTGCACAAATTCTAACCCGCTCCCGACCTCCAGAGTCGCCCGCCTCGGCGCCAGCCCGACCTCGTGGTTGTCAGTCCCAACGCCGCTGGTGAGAATCCTCACCGGTGACCGCCCGCCGAGCCGGATCCCACCGGTGACCGCTCGCCGAGCCAGATCCCACCGGTGACCGCCCGCAGCTCCGAAGAGCTTTAGCCCACCGCGGGAACCATCTCCGCCGAACTGAGTAGGCCACAACCGCGTCCAGGTCCCCATCTCGGAGGCTCGGCCGCACCGGTGTCGGACTTCCACAACCACGCCTCCGACGAGACCGCCTAGATCTCTGCAGTCGCGCCCGAGCCCTCTTCTCCGGATCCGATCTGTGGTCGGAGCCGTTCTCCCTGCGCGATGGCGAGCTCCGCGACCGGCCAGTGAACTCCAGACCCGGATCTGCTCGATCCGCCCACATATCCAAACAGTCGGTGCCGTTAGCTGCGATGCTGCCTCCTCCTCGGTGAGCGCGACACCTAACGCCTCGCCGTCGCGTCTCCTCGCGCCGCCTCCTCGCCATTCCCGTCGTGCCAAACTCTGGCGCCAGCCCAAAGCCGCTGTGAGTTCCGCCCCTTTCCTCCCGTCACCCGAGTGTCGCCGGACGGAGTCCTCCCGACCGCGCCGCGCCATTTCCGGCCGGCCAAACCCCCTCCCTCCTGGTGAGCTTCGAACCCTCCTCCTTCCTCTTCCATTCATTCCTTTCCCCATTTCTTTTTGTTTCCTCTCTCTTTCTTTTAGTTTACTTTTTTTTTATTTAATTGTTTTGGTGGTTGGGAAAGATTGACTAGTAGCCCAGTACCAGGTATTGGGCCAGGCCCGAAAATAATTTAATGTCTTTATGAGAAAAGAAATGAGTATTAAGTTATATTTGATATTTGGATTAGTATTTAAATTAGTTTGATTTATTTATTTGTTAAGTAGTGATCATATTAATATTCTACTTAGATATTATTATTATAAGCCTTTTTAACTTAAAATTGTAACATCTGTATGTTTTGGGTCTTGGGCTAGGTATTATATACATGTAAATATGTATTAAAATGCTATATTATTATGACTATTATTCTTTAGTTATTATTATTATTATTATTACCATTAGTACTATTTAACATATTTATAAGTACATAGATAATTTGCTAAAATGTACTTTATAACAAAACATATTATTGGCTCTATATATATATATAGAGAGATTATTTACATATATATATCGGTTTAGTATAATGGACTTATATGATATTGTTTCTTCTAAATAATATATATAGTCTTTTAAGGGATATTTTGGACTCCTAAAAAATAAGTATATTGGGTTCGAGCCCAATAGTTTTCATATAATAAGCTATAGTAAACCAAACATTTGTTATTTTTAGGGTTTTACTCTTAATAACTATTTTTCTAAAATAAGAAATTCTTATTCCCGAGTCAAATTCTGTTAGATTAGCTTGTACATTATGACTAATCGAACATTTACTATTTGCTTGCAAACCGAACTCTCTCATATCGACCTAGGCTAATCGGACTAGTCTGAACTCAATGGAATTGTCGGTTTCACCAGCAAAGGACCACAGGCAAGTACACTTTCTGATTGCTTTCCGATTCATAGTAGTCTTTTTATTTCATGTCTATACATATATCTTGCTGCTTGTTGACACGCTCGTCACACGGAGTAGTCGGGAGGGGAAATATCTTAGTAAACATGTGGACTACCCAGAACTATCCCAGTGTCTCTCGTGAATGCTAGCCGCTGTGCACGACACGTGCAGTGTGCCTTATTTACCCCCTAGCCGTCCATATGTCGAAAGGATATTTCACACCACCTAGATAGATGTCTTTTATTAGTTTTTTTCTTGTGTACTTCTCTATCGTGCTATATCATCAGTTATCTTCCAGTTTTTATTTCTCATATGCTATTTTCATGTCTTGTTAATTCTATTGTGTTTTGCATTGCCGTCGGTTTGTGTACTTGTTCCAATCCTGACTGGATAACCAACATTTTTCGGGTTTAGTCGCGATCACTCTTAGCACTGGGAAGACATGGGTATGCTGAGGCCAACCTAGAAATAGAAAGCAATTGTATTAATTTCATTAATTGTAAAACTTGTATTTTTCTTTAAATATAAATATTGCAACTGTTGTAATAAATTTAGAAATGTGAATGAGCATCAAATGTATTTCTTGAGCATCTATTTCTTGCGGGCTTGACAGCGTTCTACCGCCGACTCTGCGGCGTAGGCTGGCTTGGACACGTCTCGTATCCGAAAAGCGGGTGCGGGTCGTGACAGACTGTCACGCCCCAGAACCAGAATACTGGAGAGTGGGGGAATGACTCATCCAGCTACGTATTACGGGTAGATGAATACCGTATAATACGATCAATGCTGTCTACAAGACGAGGGGGTGCATACTACATGAAAGTCTCCCTATGGTCACTTTACATCTATTGTCTCAATCATTCGAACAAGAAACAGAAATAGAGAACATGTGAGATAAAGCAGTAAGGCGTCCCAAACGCTCAGTCAAAATGTTCTTAATATCTGGCTTTACAAAATACAGCCAGATGATGTAGTAAGTATACACAATTGTTATCAGCTGCAGCCTGACTTAGTTACAATTATGCAAAAAGTAGGTACAAGACAATCCGACTAACATGTCGGTGCCAAACGGCAAAGCATAAAGTAATTCACAAAACGAGCGGGGAAGTAAGGAACCCACTCAAGTCCTCCTGCGATCATCCCTCTAGTATTCACCATCTTGGAGGTAGAAGTAAGCTGGATCCTCGGGGACCGACTCTAAATCTGGCCATGCAAAACCAGAGAGGTTAGACCTCTAATAGCAAGTACCGCAAGGGAGCACGATATGAGGAATGAAGCCAGTAATAAGAGAGTATGATAATAGATCTCTGCTATCTACTAGGATTCACATAACATCACGACACTTCGAACCAACCTCCCAACCAAACAAGGACAGAAGTTGGCTCGTCATGTCCAGACATTCTGATCATCTCAGTTAGGTAACAGAGTAGATACAGTACACAAATAAATCAATTTAAACGGCCATGCAACTACTACGGCTTGCTACTGTGAGTCCCAAGTTATCCTGGGGTTATGCAATAAAGGATTCCTCAGTTCTTATTATGTGCAAGCAAGGCTAGTCTATCCAATCAATCAATTGCGCCAATCATGTATTTAGACGAGTCCCAGCAGGACGCTCGTCGTTAGTATTCCATGTATAATTAAATAATATAAGCAGATACCGCTCCCTGCCCGTGTGGCAGATTTGCAGTACCTGTAGGAACCAGACGGCCTGTCGGGCACTTAATAGTCCCAAGAGGACTGCCATATAAGAACTCGGGAATCCATTCTCTCCATGCGATCATTATTTTATTTATCTTAATAGCCTCTATGTTAAGCAAAATCCCATACCGTGGATCATGGTCATTCAAATGAGTACTTTCGTACGGGGTACGATATGCACAACTCTACAACGATACCCGTACGGTTGGGTTGTAGGTCTTACATAGCGTAATGCGACAATCAAAACTAACCACGAAATAATCATACCTTGACCATAAAGTACACATGTTGTTTTTGTAAAATAAATAAATAAATTGAAACCTGTATGTGTCTGTATGCCAATATTCAGGATCAGCCAGTCGATTACAATAGTTCATAATTAATATGAACGTGTTTCATTCATTCAATTCAATAAGACGACTAGCCAGCCCCTTAGTTCCAAATTAGGAACGCATGATCAATTATTTAATTAAGATGACAATCCTTGTTTATTACTGTCATGACAATAATTAATATTAATAAATGCCACGTCAATCAATCAATGATAATAAATGTCAATCAATGCCAATTGAAACAATAATCAGCCCAAAAGGGCATTATGGCTAGCACCCATGCGGCTGGGAAATTATTGATTCATGCGGTTAAGGAAACTAAATTTATGCGGCCAGGATAACATGTGCCTATGCGGCTAGGAAAATGTTGCTCATGCGGCTGGGATAATTAAGTCTATATGCGGCTGAGAATTATCATAGGCGGCCATGGTTGAAACGAGCCCCATGCGGCTGAGGATGACAGGCCTCATACGGCTGGGAAAATGTGTAGCTCATGCAGCTGTGAGCAACAGACGCCTTATGCGGCTGAGAAGAATTTATCTCATGCGGCTGAGGATGGCGAACCTCATGCGGCTGCAAAGCTCCATGCGGCCGAAACAGTTCAGAGTTTATGCGGACATGGTTGACTTATGCGGCCAGATAGGACTCGGGTCCTTATATAGCCAGAGTATAAATTCAAAATGCCACGTGGCCAGGACTCCATGCGGCCAACACTTCATGTGGCCAACACTTCATGCGGCCAACACTTCATGCGGCTCAAGAGGACTTGCCGCATGAAAACTCATGCAGTCAAGCATTGCCCTTCTTCTCCACTCTTCTGAGAAGGAGAACCATGGGAAGCCATTGCTTCCGAGCTCCCTAAATTCCTTCACTCCAAACCCAAAATTGGACTTCCATAGATCAAAATAGGGTAGAACGAAATTCTCTACAACATGGAACCATCAAAACTTAAAGATAACAAAGTTTACTAGATCAAAATCTAAGAAATCCAAAAATGCATTAAACTTAGATCTACAAGAAATGAACCATGGAAATTAGAAATGCTAAGTGCTAAAGAGGCTCAAAATCAAGTAAGGAAGATGATGGAACAATAATAATGGTGATCCATCAAGAAGCAAGTTTGGCACTTGCCTTGGCGGCTGGAAGGTGGAGGAGGAGTTATGGAGGAAGAGAAGTGTAAGAAGAGTAATGGTGAAGTAATGAAGAGAGAGAAAGGGGATGGCTTTAAATGGAAGGGGTGGTGGTAGGTGGGGGTTTATTTCGGTTCATGATGAACCAACTTAACTAAACCAATCTAAGCCGAACCCAAAGTAGAGCTAAAGCAGAGCATGAAAGCAAAAATTAAAATACAGAAATAAAATTGTAGGAAATTAATAACATAAAAAAGGGGTTTAATTACAGAACAATACTTGATAAATATTAAATAAATACATTTCAGCAGTACATGTATTTTAGAATACGTATTCCGAGAACGGAAAGTGACACGGACAGACACTGGACTAGTGCTGTCACAGTCTTATTATGTTGAGAAGATGATCACTCGTTACGGGTATCAGGATCTTCCAAGGATCGATATGCCGTACATGTGTGATCTAAAACTGAAGTTTAATTCAGAAGAAAGCGTTAGACAGCTGGAGTATGCAAGCGTAATTGAGAGTTTAATGTATGCTACTACTGCCACAAGGCCGGACATAGCCTTCGCCGTGGGAATGCTGAGTCGTTTCAAGAGCAACCCAGGCATTGAGCACTAAAAAGCTATGAAACAAGTTATAAGATATCTCAAGAAGACTCAGACATATGCACTGCACTACAGCGGAGATCCGCCGGTAGTGGAAAGCTTCAGTGATACCAGCTAGTACTCAAAAGTGGAGAGCGTGAGGTCCACAGGTGGATATATTTTCACAATAGGTAGAGCTGCTATATTGTGGATATCGAAGAAGCAGACTATGCTCTCGCGGTCATCCATGGAATCTGAGTTCTTTGTACTTGATACCACAGCGGAGGAAGCAGAATGGCTTTGGAAGCTCATGTATGATCTTTCAGTGGTTGGGACGCAAGTATCGACGATACCGATATACTGTGACAACCAGACAACTGCGACCGTGGCATCAAATGACCTCTTCAACGGGAAGAAGAGGACTGTGCGGTTGAAGCACAGGGCAATACACGATCTTATCAAGAGGGGTGTTATTACAGTGATTGATGTT
The DNA here is from genome assembly GCA_029216955.1 of Iris pallida. NCBI lineage: Eukaryota > Viridiplantae > Streptophyta > Magnoliopsida > Asparagales > Iridaceae > Iris > Iris pallida. The sequence continues at coordinate 6,546,670 of JANAVB010000398.1, read as the reverse complement.
CGGAGTCAGGAGAACTTGGCGGATCCATTCACCAACAGCCTCAAACGCCAGCTGGTCGATGACACAGCTTATAAAATAGGCTTAAAGGCATTCTGATATTGTGTTATTACATTCCTACCATAAAGTTTTATGCTATTAGTTCAAAAAAAAATCTACTAGGCATCTAGCTTTTGGTTCAAAGGAGGACTATTAATCGGAAGAATATCTGGAACGGTGGATACTTGTCCTATGTGGCATGGAGAGATTATAGACCTACTACCACTGTTGTCTACGGTTGTTTTATGTGGAAAATGGATCCTGTGGGAAGGTTGGCCTAAATGCCTTAATGAGTTCTCAGGCAGAGTGAATGCCTGGAGTGCTTTACAGGAAGCACGGTAGCGCAGCACTACAAGGAGTATAACTCCATACTATAGTGGGGTGACTTCACCATGAGGTTTCCGGTTAGGGATAATGCCTCGACTTTGTGAGCCAAGTCACAGCAGAGTAGCACCTCAAATAGGCAGGTAGCCTAATGCTGTATGATAATCATAATAAAGAGAGGTAGACAGCACTACAAAAAGGAGGATGTCCTCATGTTATAGTAGCATGACACCACGAAGAGGTACCAGGTAGGGTAAAGCCTCGGCTTCGTAAGCCATGTCATAGCGGCGTAATACCGTACGGAAGTGCAAGGCTTCATGCTGGGTGTCACGCTTCGATTTCATAGAATCGATAGTTGTCCTCCAGGCGTGATACCGTACGAACCTAAGTTGCGATCGTACAAGGCATAGTCATAAGGTTATCCGAAATACAATATCAAGTTAGAGTACGCAGAGAAATAGGATAACACATTTGAAATAGAAGTAAACTTTTTATTGATAATAAAACTTCATTTACATGACTCCTTTACAATTAGTATCGCACGGACTACAACATGACTCGACTTACAAAATAAATGCTGATGAGATAGTTGTTCCATACATTACATCACTTTTTACAAGCAAAATATAACACTTTTCACCTGCTATTGAGGGAAGTCGAGTCGTCATCTTTACTTTCTTTTGGACTGAGTGTAGGATATTCAAAAAGATTTCTAGAAATAAGCCTTCAACTCACGAACGAGGCTTCAAAAGTATTCACGCTGCCTTGAGCTTTAAGTGGCACGTCCTTCCTGGTTAGGGGTACCTGCGTGGAGAGCGAGGATCAGTACATTACACTTTGTACTGGTGCATGGCTTTAAGTTCCAAGCTCTCATTTGGTTGAAGAGTTTATATGACTTAGTTATGAATGTTTCTAACCATCTTAATAAATTTCAGATAAGCATATAACAAGCATAATGTGAATTACATTAAAACTTACCCACGGCGGACCACGCCGCGCCTTATGAGGCTTACCATGTTCTTCCCTGTCAATTGTTATCAATTTCATACCAAGTGCAATATTACGTGTGATTGGTCACTGGCTCCCAGAGCCATCGTGGACTCTTCTAGCTTTTGTTAGTCGGGGCCCTTGCAGCGCAAGTAGCGAGCCCCGTTGCAAGTTCCCGCCTAATTCGTGCTTATGCACAACTATGTATTTTTTTTCTTTCTCGACCGTAACGGTCCCGTGGCCCCAGGTTGCCGTTCGGAGAAACTCTACCTTGTCGACAAGTTGTCCGTGACTGTGCAAAGAGAATTTTTTTAGTTATTAAGGTATAGCCTACATTCTCTTTGAAAACTTGATCATTTTAGCATGTATGTGCCCTTGCATTTATTCTTTCATTCGCAACAACATTATCGATTTTCTTAAGAAGGGGTCGAGAAGAAAAGGGTCAGCCACTCACCTTGAGTTTTCTTGAAACGAAAGAACTTGTTGGTCGTGCTAGATGTCGCCTACGCGATTACCTAAAATCGCACAAGCAACCGATTAGAACACTGTATTATTCAAGAAGTTCGATAGAAAATGAGAGTTCGAAATGCAAGACATGAAAACCATCAAAAATATTCACGAAAATGCATTCAGAAAACCAAGGCCAAAACCAACGCAAGCGGCATAAAAAACAGAGCAACGGGAGGTCTCTTCCGACTCAGCCGTAAAGTCAATCCTTGAGTCGCAACCCGCTGAATATGGGACTTAGTTTTGAAGAAGTCATTCCATAACAGGGAATGGATCTTAATTCAACCGTTCCCGTTCGACCGATTCGATCGATCCCGACCGAATCGATGGCGACAGTGTTCCTTTCTCGTGCACCCCATGGACAAAGAACGAGGCATGATATAGGGATGGGGTACTACACCATAACCAACTAAGAAAAAATTGTCCTTGAAACTTAAATAGAACCTACCTCTACGAGAACAATGAAGAAAATTTTTTTCATTTCTGACTCAAGCTCCCACGTCGACTCCTCGGCCGAATGGTTTCTCCAGAGGACGCGGACGAGTGGAATAGCACGGTTGTAGAGAAGTTTATCTTTGCGCTCCAAGATTTGCATAGGCTCTTCGACATATGACAAGTCCGCCTTCAGATCCAGCTGACCCAAATCTACTACATGGCTCGGATCGTGTACGTACTTCCACAACTGTGAAACGTGGAAGATATTGTGTACCTTCGACAATGTAGTACCCCATCCCGCTCAGTCAACCGGTAGAATCGATTCATCGACGGCGTTCGGACTTAGCCTTACAACGGCTGCTCGAAGACATCGCTGGGTCAAGGCGACCGCTCGCTCAGGTGGGGTAGTTTCGGTGAACTTGCTACGTCTTAGCCTTCACCTAATAAATCGCAACATTTTTAACTTGCACAATAGGCTTGCTAATAAAAGAGACGAATCCACATAGCTAAGAAAATAATCCCAACAGGTCAAAATGTGTTAGAACATGAAAAAAGGTCCCACGGTCTGCTTAGAAGTTGGCTCAGCGTGCTTTAAAAATGACACTCAATCCTTCGTTCCGTGGCTTGGGAGAAGAAAAGTTGGTCTTTGACACAAAACTATGAACTTGCCTAAGTCATAGGCGTCGCCCGCATAAATGCTCGATAAAGCATGCACGCTTCTACTGCGCAAGGCTTGGCATGGCCTTTGCTCGTCCCTCGGGTTAAGTCGTAGGCTTGAGTAAGTTAGGCAAAGTTATGCCGGTCGACCTAAGTCAATCCAAGTGTTGTTCCGCTCTTTCTGCGGTTGTCAAGTTAAATAGTCCCACGATTCCAAGGCCTGTCATATGAGGTATGACTTGGGCGATAGCATTGAGTAGAACACGAGTCGGTTTAAGGCCCAAGCCACAGTTGGTTCAGTAGAAAGTTAGCCACGGTCTGTCGATACTTAAGGAACACGTTATCTTCAAGTTAAGTGGTAAGGCTAGGCAGTAGCCGTTCCCGGAGTTTCAAAGAAATGTTAAGTCTAAGCGATGGTTAGTCGCCAAGAGAAAATATGTCGGGACTGTAGTTCAGTCGCCGAGGCAACCCTGGTTTGGACTATGCAAAGAAGTGTGAAAAGTGGAAGAAGTAAAGCAAAGGAACTAAGTGATGATGATGAGACCATGCAATTATGTTAAGTCTAGAAGTTAGCGTAGGCGCGTGGTCATGGACAACTTGACAAGGGCGATGGTTCTTCGAGCGACAACCCGGGGCCACGAGATCGACTCGGCCTAGAAAGAACAAATTATAGCCGAGCTGGGTATGAAGCAACCGGTAGTTCGGGGACTTGCATCGAGGATCGCTACCTGCAGTGCAAGGGTCCCAATTGCCAGGCTATGTCCACGATGGCTAGTTAATGCCAGTGACCATTTATATAGATGTGTCAGCATGAGAGGCAATCCGCGTGTGTGCCTTTGGACTGAGTTGAGTTGAATGTGTATGCAGTTAGAAGACACAATGTCTGGGCCTAAGATTTGGCTACAACGAAGATGACGTGCTTCGACACGAGATGTGGCGTCGAGTGTTAAGTCGTTGGCATAGAGTTGCAGGAGTTAGACTTGAGCTATTGCGAGTTAAGTCGAGAAGGGCCGTAGGACAAGTTTGGTGAAGTTACGTCGAGTTGATGGGTACGACCTCGAAATGTGAGACATGGCCGTGTTGTCAAACTAAAGTATAGGCAAGACTAAGCAAGGAGGCACTGCCTCAGAGATATTGAAGCACGAATCGAGTTTATAGCACGACCGAGTCGTTACGTCACAGAGTATGGCACGAAAGACAGGTATGAGTCGGTACGTTGATGATACAATCACGAGAAAGGTCTAAAGGAAAGGAAATGGAGTCTATCATGTAGTTGCATCCCAGATTATGGCCGTAAGGCAAACACGACTTGATAGGAATATGTTGTTGGCACGATAAGGGTCTAGAGGCAAGGTATGAGTTAACGTTGTTGTTGTAAGCACGAGATGGTCCTCAGACATAAGTATGTCAAGGCGTCTGTCATAAAACTGATCCTAAGACAAGACTAGAAAGACAATTGATAAGAATGGACTATGTTGCACAAAGTAAATCAAACATGTTGGTTTTGTATGGGTGGGCGAGGAGCTCACTCCGTCAGTACAGTTGAGTACTGACACCCACATAGTTTTCATGTGCAGGCACAGGTAGAAGCTCGTGGCACGGAGCTCGCTTGGATGCGTCGAGGCATGGAGTTCCTTGGCGAATCGAAGTGTACGACCGCATGGAGTCAAGACTTATACGGGACATAATGTATGGACATCGCCTTCCGAAGCATCCGCTGGCTCAAGACATGTATTGAGACATGAGATAGAGATGAGTGACTTATAATGTAAGATGAGTGAGCTTGAGAGACTTGTAATCTTGGCCTTGCGCCCCATTATAACCTTTATTTCAATATCAATAAAAGAGTGTTTTACAATGACTTGTGTTTTGCTTCAAATTCTGCTGCTATTATTCAATGTCTCTGCTTGGGACTTCTGTGCGACGACCCTGGCACAACCGCTGAAATCGGTCGTTATGGAATCCGCCTTGTACGAGCGCAATCTAGGCTCATACGGTATCACGCCTTATCAAGGACGATCGCTTCTACGGGAGCGGGACGTGACAGACAATGCAGGTGGCAAGGCGATTTGGTAAGCTACTAGGGCGATTCGCTTCAATATTTTGAACGGACCAATAAATCTTGGGCTTAACTTCCCCTTCGTGCCGAATCTGGTAACTCCACGCATGGGTATCACTTTCAGGAATACGTGGTCACCTTCTGAGAACTCGAGGGGACGTCGATGCGTATCGACATAGCTCTTTTGTCGACTCTGTGTTATCTTCAATCTCTCTCGTATCAACTTGACCTTCTGTACAGTCTGCTCCACCAGTTCCGGGCCAAGTATCTGCCGCTCCCCGACTTTATCCCAGCAAATAGGTGATCTGCACTTTCGGCCGTACAAAGCTTCATACAACGTCATTTGCATGTTGGACTGATAGCTGTTGTTGTATACAAACTCGACCAATGGTAGATGAACGTCCCAGCTTGACTTCAAGTCGATCGCACAGAGTCGTAACATGTTCTCGAAAATCTGGTTCATCCGCTCTGTTTGGAGGTCAGTTTGAGGATGATAAACTGAGCTAAACTTCAACTTGGTCTCCAACGCTGAATGAATACTACCCCAGAAGCGTGCTACGAACCGTCCATCTCGATCCGAGACGATAGATACTGGGACCCCGTGCAGCGAACTATTTTATCAAGGTATATCTGAGCAAGGCGGTCGATGCTCCAAGTAACTTTAATGGCTATGAAGTGCCTGAGTTGGTTAGTCGATCGACGATAGTCCAGACGGCGTCGTTTCCTCGCGGCGTCCTCGGCAAGCCAACAATAAAGTCCAGAGTAACATGATCCTATTTTCACTCTGGAATGGCAAGCTTCTGTATCTCTCTGCCCGGTCGCTGATGCTCGGCTTTAACTTGCCGACAGGCCATACACTTCGACACAAAGAGTGCTACGTCCCTCTTCATGTCGTGCCACCAAAAGATAATACGAAGGTCCTTATACATCTTGGTGCTACCAGGATGCAAGAAATATTTTGTATAATACGCCTTCGAAATTATCTCCTTTCTAAGTTATGCATCATCCGGAACGCATAGCCGTCACTCGCAATACTTCCGTCTCGTCCTCTGCAAAGTCGAACGCTTTTCCTGTCAACATTAGCTTTCGCATCTTCTCCAGGTATGGGTTGTCATGCCCCGACCCGGAATCACCCGAATCATCGTCCTCGCAGGGGGCGTGATGCCGCACGAGACTGGAGTTGCGCTCGTGCAAGACAAGATGACAAGTTCTCAAATTGTTATCTTTGAGTTGAACATTGACAACGAAAGAAAAATAGAGTATACGAAATAATTCTCTTTATTGATATTCGAAATGAGATTACAAAGGCTTTTGATAGCCCAACAATATATGCCAGATTGGCTACAACACTCAGGTTCTCTCTTGCCCACAAAGGATTTCACCGTTCTATTCATCATATCTTCTATATCTCGGCCGCATCAATCATGTTGCATGTTCGAGCGTCAATGCGGTTGCACACCTCAATACGCTTCGGCATTCCAAGGCTCAACGCGTTCAAGCGAAGCTCCGCCGCGAGCAGACCAATCCCTGAACCTGCTAGCAAACTAGTGGAGGATTAGTACTTTTGTCCTCGCTGTACTGATCAAAAACCCACTTAACAAATCGACATTTAGTATTGTATTGATTCATGCAAACATACAATTTAGTTCTCTTTCTATGTTCTCCTTAGAAAGAGTTTATGGCATATTCGAAGACTGTAAGCATGGCAAATATGTTATTCAATTTCCATAAGTAAACAGACGAGCAATCTCGTGTTTGTTTCGTGGCACGACTTACCAACATCGACGCACTCGCCTTTGCACTGACGCAAGATGAATACGCCTATCAGCTTTCCTGTCATGTTATAAGTGCCCTCTATGTGGATCTATATGTGCACGATATGAGTGTACCTTGCACTTTCGACCCAGGATCCGTCCATACAGGATATATATATACCTTGTACTTCCAACCCATCGCCCTTAACTATATGAAAGTCACTAGCTTTTCGGGCTAGAATGGACTTATATTTATCGAATCGAAACATAAGACGATGTTAACTCCGTTGCGGTTGCTAACCAAACAATCAGAGGCCACCGAAATAATTGCAGCAAGTGGCTTATCACATTCACTAGAAGGTCGCTATCCGTCTAAATGAAGTGCACCAACAATACCGTAAACGCAATCCCTCCTAGGCTGAACGGTCCCAGTGCCCTGGTGCACCACGTTTGAGGGAATATCCATGCACTGGCTTTTATATCTTTAAGTCCATTTGACCATGCAACGTATCTTATCTTTCATACAACCAAACAAGTTTGTCTATATCTATTTCAATTGGCACAATGCCCCAATATCCTCAACGAACGCTCGAAGGCAACATGCCGCATCGACAGTTATGTCACATCCATTCCACAACTGTTCTCCTCGTTGCAACGATGCCGTCTTTTGTAAGTATTGTGCAGCTGCGCACATTTACCGTCTTTTCTTGTATCGTGCATACAATGCAGGCCTCGAAGCCGTGTTTTTGTATTCTACGCCTTAGCATTCAACGCGTTATACTTATGTTCCATTCTTCCGATTCGTGCAACTGAGGCACGCCTCGATAAGGTATTCAATGTTCTATCGCTCGTGCACTGAGGCACTCGTACCGATATAGTCTTTCAATGTTCTAGCATGCTAACTCGTGCGCGGAGACACAAAATGACTTATGCACTAGGGCACTCGTCGATACAGTTATCCCATGTTCTTATGGCTTGCGCACCGAGGCGCTCGCCTTAGCGATATTCAATATTCCGTAGCGACTCGTACATTTATTGTACGATTCATTTCAATTGTTCTATCTAGTATTCGACACGCACTATGTTTATCTCTCTATCGAGCCACGCCCGTGACGTTGATAGGTTAACTCAGCATACAATGATATATATTTTACTTAACCATGAAGGAGTAGGAAAGAGAGTCAATGTCCCCCACCTTGAGTCGATTTGCCTTGTTGTTTCGCCAAGCCGTTGTGGCTCGATTTCATAACTTCGTTGCACGGACAACTCTTCTGACTTAGCCATTCGAGTACTTTGTGCTTCATTGAATTATACGTCCGTTTTGGCTTACCGTGCCAACGTCTCAGTCCGTCGCAAGGTGACGATTTGCTTTTGCGGATCCCTTACTCAAAACAAGGTTTGTCCTCGAACCGAAACTAATTCTAAACTCCAATGGTTTCACTAGATCGTTCCACGATCTCGTCTCACTATCGTTTGGATCATACAACTTAGTTTGGAATCATACACATATTTTAGGCGTCCTACCAATTTATGCATTTCAGCCAAGCTCAGTTGTAACATATCGGAACAACGCTAACATGTAAGTTCTTATTCTCAATTACTTGCCATCTCGTACTCTCGATCGGACTTGGCTCTAGTGCTTGTTCTCGTAAATTCTAGCGCACATGTATGTTGATTCATACACGATCGTCCAACAAAAGTCAAGGTACATGATGCGATTCAAAAATCATATTTCTCACTTCGTAAGTTTCATCGGGACTATCAATCCTATGCGTCGTGTCAAGCCGTCGCGCATCCAGCCACAACGAGTCTCCGCAACGCCTTGCGTTCGACGTCGCTATCCAATTATTTTCGATGTTTCTGTAAACCCCCTAAATTTCTATTACGATTTTTTTTATTTTTGTATTTATTTTGTACTTCGTATCTGCACGTCGCATACGAATTCGCATTTTTGTATTTGCGTAGCGTGCGAGAATTGCGTTTCGTATTTGCTCGACGAGTGCGAATATGTGTCGAGGTACATATTTTAGAAAAACATTTTTATTATAAATTTTATTTTTATATAGGAAAGTACATGTTCAAACAAATTGTGATAAATATTTTTATTTTGTATAAAAGAGTTATTTTAAAATAAGTAGTGATTTGGAAAATTTTGGTTTATATAAAATAAATTCTAGATATTTGCAAAATTTGGAATTTGTTTATTAATCTATTTTGTCATTTACAAAAGATATTTTATAATTTAATATTTAAATAATATTCTTGATTTTTGAAATTTATTTATGCTATATTTTAATATTTATGAAAAAGAGATTTAAATTTTTGTTTTAATTATTTTGATAATTTAAACTTGGAAAAGATTTTTTTTTAAAGGAAGTTATCTAGATTGATTTGATTTTGATTGCTTAAATTCTAATTCGATTTAAATAAAGGATGGAATTATCCATCGGGGTTTAAATCATTGCAAGTCCTTATCCAACTGGGAATTCCTACCTCCTATATAAGGAGAGGTACTCATCCATAAATTATTCCACAACCATCCCAGCATCGTGCATCGTGTCCATGTTTCCCTTTCCCATCCACTATGGGTTTTATTTTACAAATACATTTTCTCCATCCCGGGTCCGACAGATCCGAACCTCCGTCCCCGTCGTGTCGGACACACCCGACACGACTCATCCAAACTCAACCCCAAATCCTAACCACTACCCCGACCCGTCGACCCCTACTGCTCGCCTTGTCGAACCTCGACCACATCCAACCCCGTCTCTGTCAATCAGCACCCCCACACCACCATCGCCGCTGTCACCACCATCCCTTCCCGACGCAACCACCGCCCGCACTTCCACCAACCCCTTGCCAAACTCCCAACACCACCACGACCACCAAAACCCGCAGAACACCATGCCCCTGCCGCGGCCATCCCCGACCGCAGCCACCGCCCAATCCGTAACCCTACCACCACCATCCATGAAAAAAGAGAGGAGGGAAACGAACCCTCACCTTCGCCCATCCAGCTTCGCCGTGTGCCCATCCGTCGCCTCCACCAAACTCTATCGTCCGCCGCCACTGGTGGCCGCCCGCCACGAATCACCGCCCTGGCCTCCTCGTCCTTTCGGCCGCGCCAAGCTATGTCGCTCCTGCCGCCCGGAGCAGCACTCAGCCACGATCCAGAACCACCGGTGAGCCGTTCCGTCGTGTCCCCCGCTCTAGCGCGCCTCCGCTGCGGCGATATCCGCCGCGGATCCACCCCGTCGTGCCGGAGTTCCCCAGCGCCGCACCTCCGGCTTCCCCCATCCTACACCGCCGATCTCCGCCGGCCACCGGCGCCCATCCGCCCGCCTCGGTAAGAACCGCTCTTCTCCACACCTCTCCTTCCTTCATTTTTCAACTCTTCTGATTCTAAAGTTGTTCTGCTGGAAAAGAGTTTGATGTATGATTTTATTATTATTCTTAGTAAATGAACATGCTGTGATATTTTATTATTATTATTATTATTATTATTATTATTACTACTATTTTATTTTTTTATATACAATATAATATATAGAGTATAAAATGATTATATTACTAGAATATAAATTGTTACAAGTGTTATTATTAAAATTATTATTATTTTACTAATTAGTTTTTATTAAATAAATAGATAATGAATATTTTCAAAATATATTTTTCTACAAACTCAGTAGCCCTACAATATTTCCTAGATTTTTATTAAATTGACTAATGAAAAGTTAGTTTCTACAAAATTTTATTTTTCTCCTAGCCAGATACCTTGACTTCCAATATATCTTACAAACTTATAGTTTTTTTTGGGCCTAATGATTTAGTGGTATTTTTTTCAAATATTTCTAAAAAAACCTTTTAATTGGTGAAGTATAATATTTTACCTAAGAGCATATTTTACAACTTAGAGCTAGCCCCAAAAAAACTAATTTTTGAAAGTATAGTTTTTTTAAAAAATTATTTTCTAACAACTAAAATATATTCTTTTATCTCAAAAGTCATATTTTACAAAGTTAGTCTAAAAATGATCTATGATTTTTTAAGAATTTTCCTAGAAATTATTTAGACTAATAAAAATATAAAGTCAAATATTATAATATTTTCTAAAAGTAATAAAAGTATTTATCTCTAGAAAATCTCTTCGAATTATTCCCATTGCTCATGACTAATCGTGTATCCTATTTTCTCGTGACTTCGAACCCCTTACATACTGGCCTTGGTAATTGGACAGAACAAGACTTGTTGGATCATCGCACCACACCAGGCGACTCGCAGGCAAGACACCTTGCCTTTACTGTTTAAATTTCCTGCTCAATATCATGCATATTTTGTTTATTTTCAATTGTTTCTTTCTAAATTATATGTAGATGCAAATTATTATATTTTATGCAATTGGCTTGAAGTTAAGAGACTACCGTCAAATTTAGTGTGTCTCATTGACTTGTTACGATTGTACACGAGTTGTGCGTGAGTTGTGAGTATCATGTAGTGATCACTTGCGTGTTGGCTGATCATCCGTGCGCATACGTAGAAATAACTTTTAATAGATGCATGTTAGAAGACTTGACAGTTATTGATTATAAACCGTGTTGTGGAAACGACACGTGGTGGTGTGTCGTGGTTACGATGCATGTATAGTATCATTGGGGGGAGGGGACAGCTACTAGCGTAGGGGCTATATTTACTTTTTACACATTTATGGGTGATAGTGACTCGGATGAGCGCTACTTGTTGTCCGACCGATAGTGTCTCGGATGAGCACTACTTGACGGCCACTCTTTATTACTTGCTTACGTGAATCCGTTACAGCCCCTGCGTAGAACATTGTCCTCTAAAGTGCATTCCACATAGAATGGTTAGGAACCTTTACTCATGCTTACTTTTCTGTTGAGCTTTATTATTCAGTTTATTGGCATGATATTATGTGTCTTGCTACGTCCCTCTGAGGACCTGGTGATCTCTCCAGGTGTGTGTTTCGTGATTTCTTGCAGGTGCGCCAGCTAAGGCCATGTCTTCCTTTCTCCGTGATGATTGCTCTTGGACTCGTCACTTGCTCTCGCTTGACCAATTCTTTATTTGTATATTTTTCTATATTTAATTTAGTTGGTAGTGGATTTGTCTCCGCCCAACTATTGTATATATGACAAACTCAAAGTTGCTATTATATCATCATTTATCTTTGTGGATGAGATTTAGTGTCTTGGCTTTCTACATTTTATAGCTTATGTATACATACGAGCCTTTCATTTACTCGTATGTATACAGCTGGCATGATACGTATCTAGTCCCAAATATTTTGGGACTGGGGCGTTACAGTTTCACTTCGCATCTTATCTCGACAAGATTCTCTTTTGTTGACTTGCAAAAACATCAACATTCAGGACTACGTCCGCTAGGTGACTTACCTAGACACCGTGCTCAAATCCTTCCGACGTAACTTTAAATTGACATTGCACAAAGGCCACGATCTATCCGACTCAAAAGTTTATATCGCGATGACGATACTCAAGACAACGATTCGCCTTAACACGAAGGTCTTTACGACGCGTCTTACATTCGATTTTCTAACGAGTAGGAATTCACTAGCCAAATTTCTAACTTATCTGTCTCGCAACATCGAATATAAGTTTCGATTCATACAAGCTCAATTGCAAGGTAAATCTGAATCTAATGACATGACTCGTAAGTCATTTCCTTATCGTTCTCTCTCGTGCACAACACGATTCTCGCAATCGCCTATCTGAATCACCAAGTTCGTTGGTAAATTTCTAGTTCGATCGTTGACCGACATAACCATTCGAGCATTCATCCAACGAACACTCAAATCTAACTATATCATTCTCAATCGAAAGTTGTTCCAACAATTCTCGATCGCCTAGACTTATCGTCAACATGCATCACGTTAATTTGTTATCGATGTAATTTCATATGCGATATCGCATGGGTCATCTTACGGTCTGCACATTCAATTTAATTTGGCGGTCAAGTCTTCTAGGGTCGGCTGCCCCGAAGCTACGCTCGATAATTGTGGATCATCACCGAAGGACAGTTTTACTATGAACCATGCTATATCTTATTTCGGAGCCAAATCACGTTCCGACGATTTCTATGCGACTATCCAATTTTGGACAAAATCGTTTCTATCGGCGCAACTGATGCACAACTATCCTCCGAGTAAAGTCATGCACTATGTAGATGATTCCGTAATTTACGAAACATCTACACGTATCGAGTTCGATTCTATCTTATTTGCGGTTGACACACGAGATGCTATATGCATCGAGCAATCGTCGATGACTTATAGTCTCGTCTTGATTAATCACAAAGTTCATGATCAACCAGTTTGTTCCTTCTCGTATTGTTACTTACAAAATTTTGATAGCGCAAGGTGCACTCCATTTTGTATCCTCACATCGTGCTTACGTTTCCTTACGTATCGATCTCGATACGCCGTATCAATTTCGATAACGTAAGGGTCAACTTCGAATCCGTTTCAACGTTAACTTAACTCGCATCGTATACATCCAAGTTCGCAATGAACTTTTCCATACGTATCAACTCGTTCTCCGATTTGCCGCATCCCGCTATACTTTGATCGCGTAACTGAGTTACCGATTATCCAATATCGAACGCTCAAGTTATACGATCACGCCCTCTAAGTTTCACGTGTTTCAGTCATACTCAAATGAGTTTCGTCGCAACATAACCAACTATCCCTTCGGTACTATTTATCTGCATCAACAAACTCTTCACCATAGTCGCACATCGTGCGATCCGATTATATTTTGCCTCGTCCAATATTTCTATCGAGATCCCAAGTCGTATGATTCGATTACCATTTGCGTATTCTAACATTTTGTTGAGATCACAAGTCGTGCGATTCGATCATAATTTGTATCGTCGAACATCTTCATCGAGCTCGCAAGTCGTGCGGTTCGATTACAACATTTCAAGTTTCCTATCCCGCCGATCCGATTGTTGCCTCAAGGCAAAATCGTTTTACTAGTTCCCGTCATTCGACCGATACATAAATTTTCAATCGACATATCATTCCATGATACTGTCCCGCCTTACCGTTCTAACCGATCATCGAAGAACACTTGCATCAACATGCCGTCATACAAATTCTCAATTGGATCTCGGTGCTATCCCGTCCGTTGCAAACAAATCTTTCGCAATTCTCACAATGCGTCGATGCCACCCATCGCATAAGTGGTATTGCATATACCACTCGGAATTGAGTCATTCATTGCATCGGTGGTATGCCATATACCACTCGGATCAAGTTACTTTTGTCGCAACATACTCCGTATGAACCAACATTTTATTTTGACTCACAATTTCTGCAGTGATCGTGCTTGATCACAACCGTAACTTTGATTAAATCAAATCCGACACAACTCGACCAATGTTTTCATTTGCCAACACAAGCTCGGTGCGCAATCGAACCGATTTCGTTTCTCAATTTATAACTTTTGTTTTCTTCCGTTGTATCTTGTGCAACAATTCATTCTCGATATCCGTTGCACTTCGTGCAGCGATTTTACTTTGATATGCGTTACACCACGTGCAACAATTTACTTCCGATACGCATTGCACATCGTGTACCGACTTAGTTTCGACATTTATTGCATACGTGCAACAATTTATTTTTGATATCTATTGTACCTCGTGCAATAATCTATTTTCGATACGCATTGCACATCGTGCAATAATTTATTTTCGACTTTTGTTGTACCTCGTACAATATTTCATTTCCGACATTCAAAGTCAATGCTCAAATCCGTTCAACACATTCGATATTGACTTATCACTTTCATCGTAAACGCACATTCGAAATCAATATGTGAATCCGTTCGACACATTCAATATCAACTTTTATTTTCTTTTCAACGCATCATTTATAATCTACGCGTGGCAATTGCTGCAGCAACATTCCACGATTATCATTGTATCGATGCAACCAACATTTCTCATATCGATCGTTGCAAACAACGAATATCTCAAATTATAATTCACGACGTGTTGCATCCGCAGCAACAATTCCTTGAATTCATATCTCGTAACTTATTGCACTTACAGCAACAAACCTTTCACGACTTTTCCAGCAATACCATGTAATTTCCAAAACAACACGCGGCAAAATTACATGATTTGTATTAGACTTATTATATGGAACATCCAATGCGGCATCGAGTAGAGTCAAGAGTGATTTCGATTGGTAGTGGGCAACTCTTTGGAATTGAAATGAAGCAAGCGTCCAGAGGAAATTGAGCCTAGAGCTCTGATACCAATTTGTCATGCCCCGACCCGGAATCACCCGAATCATCGTTCTCGCAGGGGGCATGATGCCGCACGAGCCTGGAGTTGTGCTCGTGCAAGACAAGATGACAAGTTCTCAAATGGTTATCTTTGAGTTGAACATTGACAACGAAAGAAAAATAGAGTATACGAAATAATTCTCTTTATTGATATTTGAAATGAGATTATAAAGGCTTTCAATAGCCCAACAATATATGCCAGATTGGCTACAACACTCAGGTTCTCTCTTGCCCACAAAGGATTTCATCGTTCCATACATTATGTCTTCTATATCTCGGCCGCATCAATCCTGTTGTATGTCCGAGCGTCAATGCGGTAGCACGCCTCAATACGCTTCGGCATTCCAAGCCTCAACGCATTCAAGCGAAGCTCCAACGCGAGCAGACCAATCCCTGAACCTGCTAGCAAACTAGTGGGGGATTAGTACTTTCGTCCTCGTTGTACTGATCAAAAACCCACTTAACAAACCAACATTTAGTATTGTATTGAATCATGCAAACATACAATTTAGTTCTCTTTCTATGTTCTCCTTAGGATGAGTTTATGGCATATTCGAAGAATGTAAGCATGGCAAGCATGTTATTCAATTTGCATAAGTAAACAGACGAGCAATCTCGTGTTTGTTTCGTGGCACGACTTACCAACATCGACGCACTCGTCTTTACACCGACGCAAGATGAATACACCTATCAGCTTTCCTGTCATGTTATAAGTGCCCTCTATGCGGATCTATATGTGCACGATATGAGTGTACCTTGCACTTTCGACCCAGGATCCGTCCATGCAGGATATATGTATACCTTGCACTTCCAACCCATCGCCCTTAACTATATGAAGGTCACTAGCTTTTCGGGGTAGAATGGACTTATATTTATCGAATCGAAACATAAGACGATGTTAACTCCGTTGCGGTTGCTAACCAAAAAATTAGAGGCCACAGAAATAATCACAGCAAGTGGCTTATCACATTCACTAGAAGGTCGCTATCCGTCTAAATGAAGTGCACCAATAATACCGTAAACGCAATCCCTCCTAGGCCGAACGATCCCAGCGCCCTGGTGCGCCACGTTCGAAGGAATACCCATGCACGGGCTTTTATATCTTTAAGTCCACTTGACCATGTAACGTATCTTATCTTTCATATAACCAAACAAGTTTGTCTATATCTATTTCAATTGGCACAACGTCCCAATGTCCTCAACGAACGTCCGAAGGCCACGAATATTTCGAAGGCAACATGCCACATCGACAGTTATGTCACATTCGTGCCACAACTGTTCTCCTCGTCACAACGACAACGTCTTTTGTAAGTATTGTGCAGCTGCGCACATTCGCCGTCTTTTCTTGCATCATGCATTCAATACACGCCTCGAAGCCTTATTTTTGTATTCTACGCCTTAGCATTCAACGCATTATACTTATGTTCCATTCTTCCGATTCGTGCAACTGAGGCACGCCTCGATAAGGTATTCAATGTTCTATCGCTCGTGCACTGAGGCACTCGTACCGATATAGTCTTTCAATGTTCTAGCATGTTAACTCGTGCGCGGTAAAATGACTTATGCACTAGGACATGGTTTATTCTGGTAATTTCTTGTTTGGTTCGGCCCGGCTTGACTTGGTTGGCTTGATTCGGCTTGGTTTTGCATAGGTTCGATTTTGCTTGGTTTTGAGTAGACCAAACCACTTCCACCTACCGCCCCTTCCTTCTTTAATAGCCGCCCAACACTCTCTCTCTTCTCATTACTTCTTCCCCATTACTCCTTCTTTCTCACCATTGCTCTCTCCACCTACCAGAGAGAGGTTTAGGCAAGTGCAACTTGCTTCATGAAGGAACTCAAGTTTTATTGTTCCATTCTCTTCTTCACAAGATTCTAAGCCACTTTACTACTTAGCATTTTCAAATTTCATGGCTCCTTTCAAGAAGATCTAAGTTTCTAGCATTTTGATCCTCTTGGTTTGGATCTACTAAAGTGGCTTGCTTTCAAAACTAAGAGTTCCTTGTAGTAGGCATTCTGATCGTATGCAAGATTGGTTTTGGGATGACCGAATTCCACCAAGTCCTGGCCGAGATGGAGTTCCTCGAGTTCCTGAGCCTTTACGCACGTTTGTCTTGGCCATGGGGAGAAGACGAAGCTTTTACGCCCACGTTTTACGTGTTAGCGTAGTGCTTAGTTTTACGCCCATATTTACATGACAGCGTATTATTCAGCCTTTTACGCACACGCAATCGCGTGCCAGCATACTTCATTTTTTACGTTGAATCCCTATAAATTTTACGCTCGAGATTCTCCCGCTCGCGTAAAATTTTGCTCGCATAAATCGTGCTCGCGTAAATCCCTGGCCCGAGCAGACTCTCGCGTGCGTAAAAGTCTGGCTCGAGTACTTCACTAGCGTAGAGTTTTGCTCGGGAGTTCGCATGCGTAAAATCTTACGCACGTCTAATCTCGCTTGTGTACAACCCGGCTAGCGTAAAACACCACCCACGTGCACCCTTGCTCGTGCTCGCGTAGAGCCGCTTTACGCTTAAGGCCCTTGGCCTAGCGTAATGGCGCACTCGCGTAGAGCCTTAAGAACCTTGCGTACTCGGTTGACTTTATGACTTGCACTATTCATGAATTGACAAATAACGGATGGATTGATATGTCCGGGCTAATAATGGCATGGAATGGCATAGCAAATACTTGATATGACATGACATGACGAGATATGGCAAGTACACACCATGGTGAACATTAAAAGCTGTTGCGACGGCTTGTAAAACATGACTATAATGGATTACCTGGACACCGTAGATGATTGTGTTTGTACAAATAAACCAGTACTGTCTTGCATCATGTCTAGGATGGAGATCCCTGGGTACCACGGTCAGGGATACCTACTGCAATTTACTAAGGCTAATAAACTAGAATAATTTAGTAGTCATGAAGAGATTTTTCAGCTACAGGCAATCCCGTTATCTGGGCGCACCAAGTGGACTTGTAGCCTACCGACGAGTAGGGCACATTTCCAGCACACAGTCATGTGTTGCATCCTTCATAAACGGACATTCGACCTGGATAACCTGGATGGTCAGCAGGGCTTGTGGCTGTTGGGATAATCTTATCGTATCTTGCTAGTAACTAGGCTTGTGCTAACCCTAGCTAGTTAAAGTATCAAACCGTACTCATTGCTTGGCCGTGATTGATTGAATAGAATTTAGCCCAGCTTAGTCTTGTCCTGATCATGTACAAGATTGTAACATGACCTGATTTCCTGTGCCTTACTTATTGGTAAATAATGAGATACCAAGTTCTGTTCAGATGAAGAGTTGCAACCCCGGTCCTTGTTTGGTTTAAGGGTTGTAACTTGGCTATCTGAATAGTCCTATGGTTATCTTACCATATATCGTCCTGATTATTTATGCTTACCTTGACAATAATGATCAGGGACCAGTTCTGTTCAGGCGAAGGGTTACATCTCCGGTCCTTATTTGGTTTAAGGGTTGTAACTTGGCTTCCGGAGCAGTTCTGTGTCTTCTTCTCGTTTATTGTCCTATTGCATCCCGTGTCATGCTCGTCCTGTTTTACAAGAATATGACATGACATGGTTACCTATGATTGCCTTAACAATAAAGATCAGGGGCAAGGCTCTGTTCAAGCGAAGGGTTACAACTCCGGTCCTTGTTTGGTTTAAGGGTTGTAACCTGGCTCCCGGAGCAGTTCCTTATCATCTCTTCGTTTATTGTCTTATTTCACCCTATGTCAAGACTAATCATGTTTTACTTTACCAGCAGTATTTGGGACGGGTTTCTATTCAGGTGAAAGGTTGCAACCCCGGTCCTTGTTTGGTTTAAGGGTTGTGACCTGGCTACTTGAATGGTTTCCTCGTGCTCGATTCATTATTGTTGTCCATGTTATTATCAGTAGCTTTATAATTATCTTTGATATTCATTTATGATATACTGGTTTTAGCTCCTAAATGAAGCCTCTTTTGTGGCACTTGCTCTTTCTGGGGTCTGACCCAGCTGGTTTTGTATGGCCAGATTTCGGAGTAGCTCCAGAGGATCTACCTACCCTCCAGCCAGATGGTGACCACCAGGCGTAACCCTAGCAACGAGTGGGTTTCTTTTGTTCTCCCACTATATTGTAAAAATATTCTTTTGAGGCGTTTAGCCGACGAGCACGTGTTAGCTCGATTGTACCTTTATTTACTGTCTGCCTACGGGCTGTAGCATGATTGACAAATCCTAGGGTTGATCATGTATGACTGAAACTCTTGCTAGTCTTGACATTTTGTACGACTAGCTTCATGATCATCCAAATATGTAATGTATGGGACGCCTTACTATTGTATATTTGGGGCTCTGATATCTTATAATTGTTATTACTTGCTTGAGATTGAGACAATATGCTTGTTCATGACCTTAAGTGACTGATGGCTTGTAGATAAACCCTCATGTATCTAGACAACCGTGACCGTATAGCGAGGTAGATTGCACTTCAATATACGTAGCTGGCTGTGTTCGTCCCCGCTCTCCAGTATTCTGGTTCTGGGGCGTTACATGGTTTAAGTGGTGGCCCATGCAGGTCTTGTAAATCAAGATATGTGAGAGTTTACCGAATAGATGTCTCAATCAGTACTCGCCCTTGATCTCTGCTCGTATCTTCTGAATCCATATAATCTTGACTTGATCACATGCTTGTATCGTTGATCTGTCCTATTCCTTTCTTATTGTTCCCTATGTCTTCTTCTTCAGCGATATTGTTCCTGGACCTGCCGATCAGCAAGGCGGAGCACCTCCCGCAGACCAGCAGCAACCTGGAGATCAAGCCCAACATTCAGGAGTAGCCTCCAGAGTCGTGCCTACTGGAGGAGAGCCACCCGTTTAGCCCGTCCAGCCTGCAGAACCTGATGATGGCAATTTGGTGGATCTTATCAGGTCATTATTAGCTTCCCAGGATTGTCGAGGAGATGTCTTGCACCAGGCGGTGGCAGATGCTTTGACCAGAGGAGGTCATCAGGGTAACAGCACGGCTAACCGCTTTAAGCGCTTGAACCCTCCATTCTTCGACGGCAGTGAGGATGCAATCGCTGCTGATGCTTGACTTCAGGACACGGAGGTGATTCTAGAAGCATCAAGGACTCCAGAAGCCGAGAAGGTGGCCGTAGTGCACCTGCACTTATTGGATCTTGCCCGCAGCTGGTGGGCGGCGCAGGCCGTTAGATTATTCGCACCCATTGCTTGGGCGGTATTCAAAAAAAGGTTCCAGACCAAGTATTTCGATGCTGTAGCTCGATACGATCTACAGACGAGGTTCATCAATCTGAAGCAGATGGACAGGACGGTCGACGAATATGCAGCCGAGTTTTCGAGACTCAGTCGGTTTGCTCCCACCTTGGTAGCAACCGAGTTCGACAGAGCCCAGCGGTTCCAGCAGGGACTGCACCTGGAGATTCTATTGGCGGTGGAGCAGTTTGAGCATCAGACTTTTGATGCGGTATTGAGAGCAGCTAGGAGACATGAGTATACCTTCCAGAGGATTATGGATCGGACAGGGGTCGGAAGCGATCCCATGGCCAGATGAATCAGTCATCAGCACCAGCCCCGGCAGCCAGGGCTTTGACCATTGGAGCTCCAAGGCGGGCGGCCTCAGTGACGTCGGTTCAGCATTCCAACCCGATGCACCCTCAGCAGTAGAAGCAGAAGCAGTCTTCCACAGTGGGATGTTCACACTGCGAAAAGCTGGGGCATGTGGTATCAGAGTATCGCAGAGCACAGGGTTTGTGCTTGGTTTGTGGTACCCCAGACCACAGGGTTGGGAACTGCCCGAACAGGGGGAGTTCATCCTCATCAGCCTTCTCTAGTCCTTCGGTGGGAGGACCCGCTCCAGTCCAGCAACAGTAGCAGTACCCGTTTTCGAGGCCATTGCCGCCGCAGGCCCAAGCATTCCTGCAGCAGAGACCACAACAGTATGCCCAAGCCCAAGCCTTGATCCAGAGCAGGCAGAGAGGATTTCAGCAGAAGGGACTCGCGCCCAGGGGGCATGGTCAAGTGCTGGCCTTGACCATGGGAGAGGAAGGAATAGCACCCGGTGAGGTAGTGGCAGGTACTATTCTCGTCAACACCTTTCCAGCTTCAGTATTATTTGATTCTGGTGCCTCGCATTCATTTATGTCTGCACGATTTGCGACACAGATAGGATTGGAGCCCGAGTCATTATCAGTGAGGCTCAATATACTTACTGGTAATGGACTTATGGGAGTAGATAGGGTGTTTTCCTCGTGTCGGATCGTAGTTAGCGGTAGAGAGTTCCCTGCTAGATTGATAGAGTTTCCGATGGCCGATTATGATGTGGTCTTAGGGATGGATTGGTTGAGGGACCAATATGCTAGGATAGACTGCCATATTGGCAGGGTTGTTTTTAGCATTCCAGGCGAGCCGAAGTTTTTCTTTTTTCGAGGCAAAGTTGAGCCTTCTCCTCCAGTGTTGCGGATGGCGGTAGCAGTAGTGCAATTACCTCGGATAGTCGAGGAGTTTTCAGATATTTTCCCAGAAGAGCTTCCAGGAATACCGCCAGAGCGAGAGATCAAGTTCACTATCGACTTGATCCCCGGGACAGCCCCAGTATCAGAGAGAGTCTACAGGATGGCGCCGTCAGAGTTGGAGATATTATACAAGTTGATTGAAGAGCTTAGAACCAAGAGATTCATTCGTGCTAGTGGATCGCCTTGGGGAGCCCCGATACTTCTTGTGAAAAAGAAGGATGGTACATCCAGATTATGTATTGACTATCGTACCTTAAACTCAGTGACAATTAAGAACAGATACCCTCTCCCGAGGATAGATAACTTGTTTGATCAACTCAAAGGGGCAGCCGTATTCTCTAAGATCGACTTGCGCTCAGGATATCATCAGATCAGAGTCAGAGAGAAGGACATCCCGAAGACAGCTTTCAGATCTAGATATGGGCATTGGAAGTTCCTTGTTATGCCATTCGGAGCAACCAATGTGCCGGCTGTATTCATGGACCTCATGAATCGCATCTTCATACCCTATTTGGATCAGTCCGTGATTGTGTTTATAGACGACATCCTTGTCTACAGCAAGAGTGAGGCGGAGCATGAGCAGCATCTTCGTGTAGTTCTTCAGATTCTCAGAGAGCACCAGTTGTATGCCAAGTTCAGTAAATGCGAGTTCTGGCTCGATCGCATTTCGTACTTGGGTCATATCATCACTAGAGGCGGAGTAGAAGTGGATCCCCAGAAGATCGTGGCTATCGAAATGTGGCCAGTGCCCAGTACAGTTACAGAAGTTCGTAGTTTTCTTGGCTTGACCGGCTACTACCGACGATTCGTTTCGGACTTTGCTCGTATATCAGCACCATTGACCCAGTTGACCCGCAAGGATGTGCAGTTTGCTTGGACAGCAGAGTGCCATGATTCTTTTGAGAAGTTGAAGCAAGGCTTGATGACGACACCCATTCTCATACTTCCAGATGGGACCGAAGAATTTTTATTGTACTGTGATACTTCAGGCAGAGGTTTATGATGTATTTTGATGCAGTATGGGAAGGTAATAGCTTATACGTCACGATAACTTCGTGATCATGAGAGGAATTATCCAACCTACGACTTGGAACTGGCAGCAGTAGTGTTTGCACTCAAGCTTTGGAGACACTACTTGTATGGAGATAGGGTAGAGTTTTTCACCGACCATAAGAGCCTGAAGTGTGTGTTCACTCAGAAGGATCTTAACATGCGTCAGAGAAGATGGCTAGAGCTGCTTGTGGATTATGATGTCAACCTGCAGTATCATCCTGGAAAGGCCAACGTTGTTGCAGATACATTGAGCAGAAGAGCCAGAGTTTATTTCTTGACAGCGCAACCAGAGTTGTTAACAGATCTTCAGAAGATGGGTATAGAAGTTGTCCTTCCTACCAATGTGGCATTGATGGCCAGCATGCAAGTTCAGTCCAGTATAGTTGAGAGGATCAAGATAGCTCAGTCCTCCGATTCTAAGCTTCAGTGGCTTAAAAAAGAATATGAAGCAGGACAACGACCAGAACTATGCATTCATGAAGATGGTACACTTCGATATGGTAAGCGTCTTTGTGTACCCAGTGGAGATATCAGACAGGAGTTCACGGCGGAAGCTTACAGTTCTCAGTATTCGATTCATCCCGGTGGCACAAAGATGTACCGTGATATTCGTCAGCACTTTTGGTGGAATGGCATGAAAAGGAAGATAGCCCGGTTTGTCTCTCGGTGTTTGGTTTGTCAACAAGTTAAAACTGAACATCAGAGGCCAGCTGGACTTCTTCAGCCCTTGCCAATTCCAGAATGGAAGTGGGAGCATATGACCATAGATTTTGTGACTGGATTACCTAGGTCCCCGGCCGGTAGAGATGCTATTTGGGTTATAGTTGACAGGCTCACGAAGGTAGCTTACTTTCTCCCATTCAGAGGACGGCTCAGCTAGCAGAAATGTATCTCAGGCAGATCGTTAGACTTCATGGTGTACCAGTCAGTATCACCTCGGACAGAGATTCAAGATTCACGTCGTACTTTTGGCGTAGTCTGCAAGAGAGTTTGGGAACTCGCCTCCAGTTCAGCTCAGCTTATTATCCGCAGACAGATGGTCAGTCGAAACGTACGATCTAAACTCTTGAGGATATATTGAGATCTTGTACACTCGACTTCGATAGATCGTGGGAAGATCACCTGCACCTGGTGGAGTTCTGTACAACAATAGTTTCAGGCCAGTATCCAGATGGCACTGTTCGAGGCCCTATATGGTAGAAATGCAGGTCTCGCTAGCATGGGATGATATTGGTGAGAGATAGATGCTCGGTGAAAATGATTGCTCAGACGGTTGAGGTGATTAGAAGAGTCAGAGATCATCTTCGAGTTGCCCAAGATCGCCAGCGCCATTGGGCCGATTCTCATCGCGACACCTTGAGTTTTCTGTCGACGACCATGTATTCCTGAGAATTTTGCCTAACCGTGGCATCATTATTTCGGCGTACGGAAAGCTTAGTCCTAGGTTTATAGGGCCATTCAACATTCTGGAGCGAGTAGAAGATGTGTCCTATCGTCTCGCTCTTTCGCCGTCGCTACGTGAGGTGCATGACGTATTCCATGTATCCTAACTACGATGGTATATCCCGGACCCGAGCCACATCCTGGATCATTCGAATTGGTTGTTGGTACCAACCTTTCGTATGAGGAGAGGCCCGTGTCTATATTGGACCAGAGAGAGAAGATACTCAAGAACAAGACTATTAAGTTAGTCCGTGTTGCTTGGGGTCATCACTCTTTGGGTGAGTCAACGTGGAGCGTAAGGATGATATCTGATCGTGATATTCCGACATGTTTGACTCATAAGGTATAGTGTCCTCTTATGCCTTATGCACTCGATTTTTTTGTTTGCATGAATGATCGCTTGATTGATTGCTTAGTATAGCTTGCCTGTGATTAGTATAGCCTATCCTTGCTTCTCTAGCATCTTGATTAAATTTCGAGGACGGAATTCTTTTAAGGTGGATAGAGTTATAACGACCGTAGTTCGTATTACGTATTTTGGTATACGTATGCGTATATTGCATATTTCTGGCATGGTTTATTCTGGTAATTCCTTGTTTGGTTCGGCCCGGCTTGACTTGGTTGGCTTGATTCGGCTTGGCCATAGCTTCGGTTTTGCTTGGTTTTGAGTAGACCAAACCACTTCCACCTACCACCCTTCCTTTTTTAATAGCCGCCCAACACTCTCTCCTCATTACTTCTTCCCCATTACTCCTTCTTCCTCACCATTACTCTCCCACCTACCAGAGAGAGGTTTAGGCAAGTGCAACTTGCTTCATGAAGGAACTCAAGTTTTATTGTTCCATTCTCTTCTCCACAAGATTCTAAGCCACTTTAGTACTTAGCATTTTCAAATTTCATGGCTCCTTTCATGAAGATCTAAGTTTCTACATTTTGATCCTCTTGGTTTGGATCTACTAAAATGGCTTGCTTTCAAAACTAAGAGTTCCTTGTAGTAGGCATTCTGATTGTATGCAAGATTGGTTTTGGGATGGTCGGATTCCACCAAGTCCTGGCCGAGATGGAGTTTCTCGAGTTCCTGAGCCTTTACGCACGTTTGTCTTGGCCATGGGGAGAAGACGAAGCTTTTACGCCCACGTTTTACGTGTTAGCGTATGCTTAGTTTTACGCCCACGTTTTACGTGACAGCGTATTATTTAGCCTTTTACGCACACGCAATCGCGTGCCAGCGTACTTTATTTTTTACGCTGAGTCCCTATGAATTTTACGCTCAGGATTCTCCCGCTCGCGTAAAATTCTGTTCGCGTAAATCGTGCTCGCATAAATCCCTGGCCCGAGCAGACTCTCGCATGCGTAAAAGTCTGGCTCGAGTACTTCACTAGCGTAGAGTTTCGCTCGGGAGTTCGCATGCGTAAAATCTTACGCGTATAATCTCGCTTGCGTACAACCCGGCTAGCGTAAAACACCACCCACGTACACCCTTGCTCGTGCTCGCATAGAGCCGCTTTACGCTTAAGGCCCTTGGCCTAGCGTAATGGCGCACTCGCGTAGAGCCTTGAGCCCCTTGCGTACTCGGTTGACTTTATGCCTTATACTATTCATAAATTGACAAATCACGGATGGATTGATATGTCCGGGCTAATAATGGCATGGAATGGCATAGAAAGTACTTGATATGACATGACATGACAAGATATGGCAAGTACACACCATGGTGAACATTAAAAGCTGTTGCGACGGCTTGTAAAACATGACTATAATGGATTACCTGGACACGTGGATGATTGTGTTTATACAAATAAACCAGTACTGTCTTGCATCATGTCTAGGATGGAGATCCCTGGGTACCACGGTCAGGGATACCTACTGTAATTTACTAAGGCTAATAAACTAGAATAATTCAGTAGTCATGGAGAGATTTCCAGCTACAGGCAATCCCGTTATCTGGACGCACCAAGTGGACTTGTAGCCTGCCGACGAGTAGGGCACATTTCTAGCACACAGTCACGTATTACATCCTTCGTAAACGGACATTCGACCTGGATAACCTGGATGGTCTGCAGGGCTTATGGCTGTTGGGATAATCTCATTGCATCTTGCTAGTAACTAGGCTTGTGCTAATCCTAGCTAGTTAAAGTATCAAGCCGTACTCATTGCTTGGCCGTGATTGATTGAATGGAATTTAGCCCAGCTTAGTCTTGTCCTGATCCTGTACAAGATTGTAACATGACCTGATTTCGTGCCTTACTTATCGGTAATGATGAGATACCAAGTTCTGTTCAGATGAAGAGTTGCAACCCCGGTCCTTGTTTGGTTTAAGGGTTGTAACTTGGCTATCTGAATAGTCCATGGTTATCTTACCATATATCGTCCTGATTATTTATGCTTACCTTGACAATAATGATCAGGAACCAGTTCTGTTCAGGCGAAGGGTTACAACTCCGGTCCTTATTTGGTTTAAGGGTTGTAACCTGGCTCCCGGGGCAGTTCTGTGTCTTCTCCTTGTTTATTGTCCTATTGTATCCCGTGTCATGCTCGTCCTGCTTTACAAGAATATGACATGACATGGTTACCTATGATTGCCTTAACAATAAAGATCAGGGGCAAGGCTCTGTTCAGACGAAGGGTTACAACTCCGGTCCTTGTTTGGTTTAAGGGTTGTAACCTGGCTCCCGGAGCAGTTCCTTATCCTCACTTCGTTTATTGTCTTATTTCACCCTATGTCAAGACTAATCATGTTTTACTTTACCAGCAGTATTTGGGACGGGTTTCTATTCATGTGAAAGGTTGCAACCCCGGTCCTTGTTTGGTTTAAGGGTTATGACCTGGCTACTTGAATGGTTTCCTCGTGCTCGATTCATTATTGTTGTCCCTGTTATTATCAGTAGCTTTATAATTATCTTTGATATTCATTTATGATATGCTGGTTTTAGCTCCTAAGTGAAGCCTCTTTTGTGGCACTTGCTCTTTCTGGGGTCTGACCCAGCTGGTTTTGTATGGCCAGATTTCGGAGTAGCTCCAGAGGATCTACCTACCCTCCAGCCAGATGGTGACCACCAGGCGTAACCCTAGCAACGAGTGGGTTTCTTTTGTTCTCTCACTATATTGTAAAAATATTCTTTTGCGGCGTTTAGCCGACGAGCACGTGTTAGCTCGATTGCACCTTTATTTACTGTCTGCCTACGGGCTGTAGCATGATTGACAAATCCTAGGTTGATCATGTATGACTGAAACTCTTGCTAGTCTTGACATTTTGTATGACTAGCTTATGATCATCCAAATATGTAATGTATGTGACGCCTTACTATTGTATATTTGGGACTCTGATATCTTGTAATTGTTATTACTTGCTTGAGATTGAGACAATAGGCTTGTTCATGACCTTAATGACGATGGCTTGTAGATAAACCCTTATGTATCTAGACAGCCGTGACCGTATAGCGAGGTAGGTTGCACTTCAATATACGTAGCTGGCTATGTTCGTCCCCGCTCTCCAGTATTCTGGTTCTCGGGTGTTATACTATATTTATCTCTCTATCGAGCCACGCCCGCGGCGTTGATAGGTTAACTCAGCATGTAATGATATATTTTACTTAAGCATGAAGGAGTAGGAAAGAGAGTCAATGTCCCCCCACCTTGAGTCGATTTGCCTTGTTGTTTCGCCGAGCCATTGCGGCTCGATTTCATAACTTCGTTGTACGAGCAACTCTCCTGACTTAGCCATTCGAGCACTTCGTGCTTCATTGAATTATACGTCCGTTTTGGCTTACCGTGCCAATGCCTCAGTCCGTCGTAAGGCGACGATTTGCTTTCGTATACCCCTTACTGAATATGGCAAAAGATCGACCTCTAATATTTCAGCGTAAACGTATAGCCTGCACATGAAAGCAACTAAAATCAATACTTGCATCGATTCGGACTTGCGTCTTAGTCGATTCGATTTCTTAGAATCTTCGAGCCGATTCAACGCACTTAGCCTTCGGACCAACTCAACACTTGCATTGATATTACTCGATGCGTTCCTCGGGTCGACGTAACTCTTTGCATCGATTCGCATCAATACATTTCATTCGGTCAACGCGACTTTGAGTCAACGACTCAGCATAATGCACCGTACGGAGCGGGGCATTACATGGGTCGTCCTTCTGAGCAGACTTGATTCTCTCCAATAGGCTCGGTTCTAGCCGCATTTGTGCCAGTTTTACGTCTCTAAAACGAACTCGAAGTTCAATGTCCATTCCTTCCAAGTCACGCATCAGTCGACTATTGATGCATAACGAAGCTAAGTACTTCGACTCAGCGCATCCGCTACAACATTTCCTTTGCCCGGTGTATAGTCAATCGATAAGTCATAGTCCTTGATCAGTTCGAGCTATCGCCTCTATCGCAAATTCAGTTATTTCTGGGTGAAGAGAAACTTGAGGCTTTTGTGGTCCGTATAAATTCTGTACGCCACGCCATGAAGATAGTGACGCCACAGCTTCAATGCGAACACAATCGCCGCTAGTTCTAGGTCATGCGTGGGGTAGTTCTTCTCGTGCGGCTTCAACTGTCGGGAAGCAAAAGATATCACCTTATCTTGTTGCATGAGCACACACCAAGCCCTGGCCAGAAGCATCGCTGAAGAGTTGAAATCCCTCAGTCCCTTCAGGAAGAGCAGGTATCGAGGCCGAAACGAGCCGTTGCTTGAGCTCCTGGAAGGAAGCTACACAGTCGTCTGACCACTCGAATGCGACTCCTTTTTGGGTGAGACGAGTCAACGGTGATGCAATCTTCGCGAAGTCCTTCACGAAGCGTCGGTCGTATCCCGCCAAGCCTAGGAAGCTTTGAATTTTGCTAACTGATGCGGGCCGTTTCCAATCAGCAACTGCCTCAACTTTTTTCGGATCGACTGAGATGCCCGCGGCGGAGATGATGTGCCCGAAAAATGAGACGTTGTTCAGCCAGAATTCGTACTTGATCCTCTTCGCATACAACGAAGTCTTGAACGGTTTGGAGTACCGTCCGCAGGTGCTCTGCATGTTGCGCTCGATCCTTCGAATAGACGAGGATGTCGTCGATGAAGACTACTACGAATTTGTTAACGAAAGGATGGAACACCCGATTCATTAGATCCATGAAGACGGCAGGGGCATTTGTCAGACCGAATGGAATTACCAAGAAGTTGTAGTGGCTGTAGCGAGCGCGGAAGGCAGACTTCGGCACGTCATCTGGCTTGACTTTGAGTTGGTGATAACCTGATCGCAGATCAATCTTCGAAAATACCGTTGCACCTTGGAGCTGGTCAAACAAGTCGTCGATGCGGGGAATGGGGTATTTGTTTCGGACGGTGGCCTTATTCAATTCTCGATAGTCGATGCAGAGCCGCATCGATCCATCCTTCTTTTTCACAAATAGCATGAGCGTACCCTACGGCGAGACACTCGGACGGATAAATCTTTGTCAAGTAATTCCTGTAGTTGTGCCTTCAGTTCTTTCAATTCTGCAGGGGCCATTCTGTACGGAGCTTTCGAGATCGGTCGGATGTCGAAGAAGGTGTCGATAATGAACTTAATTTCTCGATCGGGCGACATGTCGGGTAGCTCATCCGGGAACACGTCTGAAAATTCTGCCACAAATCGGCCTGACCCGCGTTTGCACCATCATGTCTTATGTCACGAACGGACGCCAAATAGCCTTCACATCCGGAATGAAGTAGCTTCCGAGCAAAAATTGTCGAGATCACCATGCACGTTGGCAATGCCTCGCCACACGAATAGCAGAATTGGGGCACTCCAGATATGCGGAAGGTGATCTTCTTTCCTGCACAGTCGATGGTAGCGTTGCAAGGACCGAGCCAATCCATACTCAGTATGATATCGAATTCCTTCATATCTAAAACTATCGCATCAAGATCGATCTTTTGACCCCCAATACATATGATTTCTCCCCGTAGGCTAAATTTGTGAGTAGTGGCACGCCCGAAGGCATACTTACGTTAAGATCGAGCTCTAACGACATTATAGAAAATTTGTGCTCGGCGGCAAAGTTCGCCCATAAAATTATACGAAGTGCCTGAATCAAATAACACACGAGCAGGTACATTACTGAAATTCGATATACATGTCACAACAGTGTCGGAAGCGAATGTCTCGTCTCGAGTCAGGGCGAAGACGTGCCCTTGAGCATTAGGACGTCGGTCTTGGTTGTTGGGTTGAGTGGGCTGAGGAGGTCGGGGCGCCTGTCCTTGATTCTCTTGACGGTTTTGTTATGGTGGAGCATTGTGAATCGATCTGTGGTTCATGCAATCTCGAGCGAGGTGGCCCTTTTGTTCGCAAACATAGCAATCCCCTCTGAAGCTGAAGCAGTTGTTGGCACCGTGCTCAAGGCGATTGCATTTGGTGCAACGAGGTAACGTGTTCAAGCCCTTATAGCCGCCATTATTTGGATGCTTTGACACGTGATTGTTGCCTCCCGTATAGCTGGGACGTTTGTGATTGGAATTGCGCTTAAAGTCTGCAGCAACGGGAGGGTACTAGCTCTCAAGGTGGAGAGCATGATTTAGAGCATCGCCCGTGATCTTGTACTCCGAAATCGCTACATGAGCCCCGATAGAGCGTCGCAGATCCACTTTGAACTGTCGCACACGACACTCCTCTGTAGGAAGAAATGTACCAGCAAATTTGGACAATTTGTTGAATTCTGCGGCATACTGTTCTACTGTCCGGTTCCTTGCCTCAACTATATGAATTCATTTTCTTTCTTGGCGAACAGCGGAGGAAAGGTACTCGACTTCAAAGGCTTTACGGAATATGGCCCAAGAGATCGGTGCTGAGTTGTTGTCGTCGGATCGTTCGTTTGTGCACGCCCCACCAGTCGTGCGCATTCAAACGCGGTTGAACTTGTGCGCAGGCGACTTGCTTGGATTCTTTAATGCCGAGGAGCTCGATGTGATCTTCCAGCTCTTCCAACCAGTCGATTGCCATAGAAGGGCCTTCGGTAGCTGAAGGAAGTAGGCACGCTTTCTTGAATTCTGACACTTCAAAGTTGTATTTTTCGGTGCCGTCGGTTGACGCTCGGGCTCCTCCGTGTCGACTTCGATGGGTTGGACCATTGGCACGGTGACAGTAGGCACAGTCACAGAATTTTTGTCGGCCACAATTGTCTGGACGATCTGCTGCAGAGTATCTAGCTATTTTTTGTTGCAGCTTAGCTTGTGCGTCGAAGCGAGCTTCGAACTGGGCCTGTCGTGCCTCTGTATGTTGATGTCAGTTCTCGGACTATTCTGCTGTGCCTCCATCATGTGCAGCATCCTTTTGATGGCATTGTTAAAAGCTCCGACCCGTAAATTGCTCGACCCGCTAGAAGCGCTCTGTTCTTGCTCGGCCATGGGTTCCGGTACTTCTGCAATACGAAGGCAAACACATCAGTCTCAAATTATTACGGACTCATTGTATAGAAGAACATATCTCATCGATGCGAGGTCAAAGGTTTGAAACTCTAGACATGAGCCAAAGGATACAAAGTCGTGCTCTGATACCATTATGTCATGCCCCAATTTCGTAGAATCGATAGTCGTCCCCTGGGTGTGATGTCGTGCAAACCTAAGTTGCGATCGCACAAGACATAGTCATTAGGTTATCCGAAACACAACATCAAGTTATAGTAGAGAAATTGGATGACACATTTGAAATAGAAGTAAACTTTTCATTGATAATAAAACTTCATTTACATGACTCCTTTACAATAGTCGCGTGGGCTACAACATGACTCGACTTACAAAATGAACGCTGGAGATAGTCGTTCCATACATTACATCTTTTTTACAAGCAAAACATAACACTTTCCACCTGCTATTGAGGGAAGTCGAGTCGTCATTTTTTCTTTCTTTTGGACTGAGTGTAGGGTCTTCAAAAGGATTTTCAGAAACAAGCCTTCAACTCACGAACGAGACTTCAAAAATATTCACGCTGCCTTGAGCTTTAAGTGGCACGCCCTTCCTGGTTCGGGGTACCTGCGTGGAGAGCGAGGATCAATATATTACACTTTGTACTAATACGTGGCTTTAAGTTCCAAGCTCTATTTGGTTGAAGAGTTTATATGACTTAGTTATGAATGTTTCTAACCATCCTAACAAATTTTAAACAAGCATATAACAAGCATAATGTGAATTACGTTGGAACTTACCTGGCAGACCACGCCTTATGAGGCTTACCATTCTTCCCTGTCAATTGTTATCAACTTCATACCAAGTGCAATATTACGTGTGATTGGTCACTGGCTCCCAGAGCCATCGTGGACTCTTCTAGCTTTTGTTAGTCGGGGCCCTTACAGCGCAAGTAGCGAGCCCCGCTGCAAGTCTCCGTCTAACTCGTGCTTATGTACAGCTATGTATTTGTTTCCTTTTTCGACCGCAACGGTCCCGTGGCCCCGAGTTGCCGTTGGGGAAACTCTACCTTGTCGACAAGTTGTCCGTGACCGTACAAAGACAAAATTTTAGTTATTAAGGTATAGCCTACATTCTCTTTGAAAACTTGATCATTTTAGCGTGTCCGTGCCCTTGTATTTATTCTTTCATTTGCAACAACATTATCGATTTTCCTAAGAAGGGGTCGAGAAGAGAAGGGTCACTCACCTTGAGTTTGCTTGAGGCGAGAGAACTTGTTGGTTGCGCTAGACGTCACCTACGCGATTACCTGAATCATACAAACAACCGATTAAAATACTGTATTATTCATAAAGTTCGATAGAAAATGCGAGTTCGAAATGCAAGCCATGAAAACCATCAAAAACATTCACGAAAACGCATTCAGAAAACCAAGGCCAAAACCAACGCAAGCGGTGTGAAAAATAGAACAACGGAAGGTCTCTTCCGACTCAGCCGCAGAGTCAATCCTTGAGTCGCAACCCGCGGAATATGGGACTTGGTTCCGAAGAAGCCATTCCATAACGGGGAATGGATCTTAATTCAACCGTTCCCGTTAGACCGATTCGATCGATCCCGACCGAATCGATGGCGACAGTGTTCCTTTCTTGCACACCCCATGGACGGAGAACGAGGTACGATGTAGGGACGGGGCACTACACTGGATAGTTTAGCACTACAAAGAGGCTTGTGACCTCATGCTACAGTAGTATGACACTACGATGAGGTACCCAGGTGGGGTAAAGCCTCGGCTTTAAGCCATGTCATAGCGGCATAGCACCGCAAAGAAGCGCAATGCTTCATGCTATGACTCTTTATAAAGAACTCACCTATAGTGTATGGACAGAGATATCAGGCCGTTTTGAGGGTAAACTTGTAGACGCCCAAAAATATACACTGAAACCAGGCTGGCACAAGGCCTTTAATATGCAGCCATAACACAGTTGATGTCATTATGTGAGTAGGAAGAATTGCAGTTATAGTGCAGAATTCAAGGCTTAGTCCATTCTTGTATCATGCTGCTATTTAATCTATGCGGGGAGATTCAAGTCGTAGCGACATCTCTCCTAATGCATGATGGACAGTCACTGTGGGGAACGCTCAACCCATATATTGAGATATGTGGAGGATTGTTGGTATTTTACCTTTGGACTAGGAAAGATAGTCCCACATCGGCTACACCAAAGTGAGTATCTCAATATAATGCATTGCTTGTGTTGAGGTGGGCACATGAGGTGTGGTGGGGCACAAGTGTGTGTCATGTGAAAGTATTTTCCTAGAAGGAAAAAAGGATTAATTCCAACAAAGATGTAAGTTGATTTTGTTGTGCGGACTCGGACTCGGACACAGACTCCAGGATGTCTCGTGCATACACGAGAGTGTTCGGAGGGTAGGCGTGGACTGGCACACTTCTATGCTGATTGTGGGAGATCTAAAATATCAAACTCTATTTTTGATTAGTCCCACATCGGATAGGGAAGAGGTGAAGTCTCACTCCACTCTATAAATAGAGCCCCTTGGCCTCCTTTGAAAGATGCACCAAGAAGAGAGTTAAAGGTGTCCGTAAAGTCCAGGAAGCCCGTTCAAGTCTCAAATATTGACTGACGAGCGTTCCAGAAGTTCTCTAGAACTTGCTGGTTCCTGGAAGCGGATCGTATATAGGCGAATATTCTTTGAGCAACGGTGATCTTATAACCCAAGCAAAGCAGCCTTTCTCTTTTTTCTTTCCTTCTCTTCTTCTCTAATCTAATCGGATACTTCTTGTGGGCTTTCGTCGCTGCTGTGCTAGCAACTCGATTTGTACCTTTCTAAAAGAAGCTCTACTTTCGTTTGTTGTTGTAACAAAATTTCTTTAGATTTTTGTTACCCAGAATCCTCTACGGATCTCTGTAGTGCACCTTCTTTGAAGTATTGCTACAAAATATTGTTACTATTGAGATAACTGTTTCGTTTCTCTGTTTTCCATCAAAAATTACGCCTGGGGAATAACATATCATGCACTGTGCATGTCATCGATGACCCACAACTCCTTCTGAACTGTGTGAATGATGATGCTCCCGCCTCAGATTGAGTTTGCTGCAAACCTTGATCTCCTTCCTGGCTTTGAACTGCTGAAACCGATGTTGCTCTGTGAAGCTTTGGCAAACCACATGTCGCCAAAACTGCATCCGTAAAACAACCCCTACCTGGAGACAGACCAGCTATCATGGGGCTAACAGACTGGCCCTCAATCTTTGACTCATCACCATCCGTCGCTTTGTCTCGACGAACCGAATCCTCTGTATCCCTCAAAGCATCTAGAAGTCCCTCCTCAACAAGTTCTCGACGATCCACCACCTATCAAAATCCTTCGAGCCTCCATTTGTGTCTGTAGTCTACATGTAAAGCTCAGCGGCTTGAGCCTGTACATGCCACAATACAAATCTCGCCGAGCCAGCTATTGGGAACCCTTCACAAGCATCCAATCTTTGTCTATACGACAACCATCATCTGCCAGCCTTCCATTTGAAACCAAGTTGTAGCACAAACTCGGTACATATCGCACACCCATAAGGACAAACTTCTCACCAAACTCCATTGTCAAGTGCATATCATTTATGCCTACAACTGCAGCCGTCCCTTTGTCGCCCATCTTCACACGTCCAAACCTGTCGTCGCGGTATGACGTGAAGATCCTCCTATGTGGAGTGGCGTGATACGATGCCCCCGTATCCATGATCCAGTCGCCATCATGACACATGAAGGTTCCTCTGCGTCGATCGCTACGATGATGATATCTCCAACTGCCGTGAGATCCTCTTGATCGTCCTTCCCTTTGGCTTTCTCACTTTAAGCTTCATGCAGTTCCTCTTGATATGCCCCCTTTCACCACAGTGATAATAGCCCTCCTTACGGTCCACAATCGCAAGATCCCGAGAACTCTCCATGTTTCGCTTGTAACTTGGGTCGTCCCTTTTCATAGAAAGCCACCAGAGCGGACTCCTACGACGATTCCATTTGCTTGTGCCGGACCTCCTCATTCAACAAGCTACTTTTAACTGCCTCCATCATGACAACTCCATCAGGCACAGAGTTGCTCACAGACACAACCAACGACTTCCAGCTTTTCGGCAAAGAACTCAAGAGCAGTACGGCCTGAAGCTCATCATCAAGCATCATCTTCATCGCAGACAACTGATTGATGATACTTTGAACCTCGTTCAGATATTGTGCCACTGGGACACCCTCGTATACTTCGAGTTGATGAGTTGGCGAATAAGAAATGCCTTGTTGCCAACCGTCTTTTCATACAGGGAATGCAGCATCTCCCACAATACTTTTCGAACTCTCATGGACAGTGGTGAAACAATGAATCATCCAACCATTGGAGGATGAATCCAATGGCCTTCCGATCCAGTCGTTTATAGTCTTCAGCAGCTTTGTCTGTTGGCTTTCCGCTATCGCCCTCCAATGGACCATGCAATCCTTGCACCAGAGAAGATCCTCTATCCTTGGCTTCCAAATTGTCCAATTTTCTCCTGTGGGGTGACCATACGAGTGTGCATCTGCTCCGTAGAAATCACTACAAGAAAATCTAGCATTTATGGCGCACAATTTACGGCGTGTTGTTGCTACGTGCCGTAAATGATACTCTTTTACAACGTGCAAATCTATGCACCGTAGAAGAGTTGTTTTTTGGATTTTTACGGCATGTTGGACATGCACGCCGTAATTGCAAACGTATTTACGACATTCATATTATCGCGCCTTGAAAGATAACATATTTACGACGTGTATTTGTGCATGCCGTAAATGATAACTTATTTACGACATGCATTTGTGCATGCTGTTAATGATAAATTATTTTGCGGCATGCATTTATGTGCACTGTATATGATAACTCATGTACAGCATCCATTTATGCGCGCCGTAAATGAGTACTTATTTACAGCATTCATTTATACATGTCGTGTAGGTTGTAATTATTTCTCTCTGATTAATAAACTTTTCCCCTAAGAATTATTGTTTCCCTAAAACACTCTTCCAACAAATTAACTTTTCTTCAAAGTTTATACAAATTAACTTTCTAACTTATTTATGACATGCATATATGCACGCCGTGCAGGATTAGATATGAGTTAGTTTATTTTGTTATAGGATTATAATTATTCGGACCCAACCCATTTTATCCAAACTAGATCAGACCCCTAGTTTTGTGTGGGTAGAGTTTAAATTAAACTAGACCATATTCTCAAAATGGAGAGGGTTTGGGTCGACATAAATCATATCTGACGTGAACTTGGACCCAGGATCGATGCAAAACTTATGAGATAATTAGCATTGTCTGACCCTCACCCGGTAGTAGCCTTAGAACACAATTTTCTCTCTTTCTCTACAATTTATGGCTCTTTCTCTACACAGTTCCCTTTCCCGGCCTTGCAATTTGGTGGTAAAAATATTTGAACCATTATTTTTATATAACAAAATATAGTTGTTGCAAGAAGTTTTATATTATTAAGAACAAAAAAATTTTGTTGCACCAAGTATATTTCTAATATTGCAACGGTTTATTTGCAGGAACGGAGCCCGGATTTAAATTAGGGGAGACCGTGCTACTACATATAGAAATATTTAAAGTTATTATGTTAATTAAAAATTAATAGCAAAAAAAATACTAAAATTCAAACAAAAATGAACAATAAAGCAAATTAAGTCAATATTTTCAAAGTGTTATAAAAGAGAAAGTAAAAAATTGTACATAAAAAGTCTTCAACATATGTAAAATATTTATATTTAGCAGAAATGTCATGTTAATTAAAAAAATTTAAAGTTGTCATGTTAATTAAAATTTAATAGTAAAAAAATACTAAATTGAAGGACTTTCCAATTTTATAGTTAGATTGGGATTACATGTTAGTAACTATTTCTTTAACTTATTTTTTGCTATGTTATATACTCTGCTTACGCTTGATCCTTGTTTAAATAAATGGGGATTGATATGGAAATATAAATAGTAATAATGATGATCGATATAATAATAATAATAATAATAATAATAATAATATAATAATAATAATATAATTGACAGAAATATTCATCAAAGGTCTTTTACGACACGCTACATATGTCATAAATGATAAACATAATTTGGCGGGAATATCTTTTACGCGTCAAAATGTATGTTGATTTGATTATGCGGGATAGCTTTTACGACATCCAAATGAACGCCGTATTTGTTTATGCGGGAATAGATTTTAGGGCATGTAAATGAATGTCGTATGTGATTATGCAGGAATAGTTTTACGGCGTGCAAATGTATGTCGTGAAAGATCAATTACGCACACTAAATATGCCGTAAGTGGTTGTCGATATTTTATAAAAAATCAATTACAACATTCATTTGTTTACATTTACAGCGTGTATTTTAACATTTGTGGCGTTCTCAAGTGCGTCGTCAATATTAGGGTCATTTACGTCATGGTCTTTACGGCACCAATTGTTGGGCGCGTGTGGAAGCATATGCCAACCCACGTAATCAAAACCAACCTCCGTTTAACGGACACCAAGCACAAGATGAAGACAAGTATATGGCGGTGACGTACGTCACCTGGACAAATTCTAACCTTTAATAACTCAGATGAAATTACAATATTGACAAAACTCACGTTGAACCCTTTGTCCTAATAGGTTCAACCCCCTCACAACTCTCAAGAGAAAAAAAAACATATGATTACAATTGAGATCACTCACCAACCCATAGCAATCTCTTTAACCGAAGTTGACGACTCCTCGATTAGATCTTCTTCTTCCTTCTGTCTTGGATGTCGAAGTCGTAAGAGCAAAGTACAGACTTTATCTTAGATTTTCTTGTGGACGAGCACCCCGAATCTTCACTTTGTGCTTGTGTTTTGTGCCTCCACCCCACCCCATATATATAGGATGAGAAAATCATATTCTAGTCATAATAGGATTTTTCGAAATAGGAATAAAATATGAATCCTATTATGCCTAAATATTCCATCAACATCATATTTTAGATCATAATATGATTTCTTAAAATAAGAATCATATTATATCTAAAATAGCACAACACAAACTATGGATATCCAAATCAAATCAAATATTTAACTATATTTAGATTCCATAAATATGTTGTTACCAAATCCAAACTGGACTCCAACATGACATGTATCATAATAGATTTTGTATTGCCATGTCCTTACTTTGTGTCATATAGTGTATGTGCAAGATAGATGACAAGAATTTAAATGGAGACCTCCAAGCTAAAATATCATTAAGTTACCACTTTGGCCACCGTTTACTTAACTTCCAAAGAAACTGACGAATATGGACATGTGAGATTGGATCTATACGTAGGGGGCTGCCCAGGGACAAGCCTGACAAGACTTCGGACTTAGGCAACAACACCCCCCCCCCCCCCCCCCTATAGGGCCAACCTCCAGCTCATTTAGTTTTATTTTAGGATTGATCCAGTCCTGATACGACTTAAACCTATATCTTTTCAATAGGGATGAAGGGCAACCAAAATTAGCTTTAGCTAAAGCAACACAACCCTTTGGGCTTGCCCTCCCTATACGTAGAGCACTCAAAGTATGTCCGACGCCGACAAAAGCTTATATGCCATTACTTTTTTGCCCAGACCAAGGAATCAATTTATATGATGCCAACTTAGGAGTGCCTCTACAATTGCCTTGATGTGACATGACTCGATAGCCGGATCGGCTTTATGCAAATGCACATATCTTGTACGTATTTCATATTTATTTGAGAAGAACAAACAATAATTTTTTATTTCTTACTGTTTGAGAAGATCAAAATCCCACGAATTTTGTATATCTTGGAAAAAGCAAACAACAATGCTCTATATATTTTTTTCCACACGTAATTACCTAGCCATTCTTTTGTTTGAGTCGTCCTTTGCTCTGGGCTGGTGAGAAAAGCTAAGGGGAAATTCGAACCGTGCTCATCCCCACGGACCCCTGGTGTACTCAACGGGCTACACCACCACGGACACCTAGCCATTCATGTTAAATTTAATGAACAATTTTAAGTAGTAGACATACAAAAGTATTTTAGAAAGAAGAAAAAAGAAAAAAAAATCTACGGTGAAACCTCACTTTCCTTATTATATAGCAGTATAGATAATAACTAGATAAAATAATTGAAAAGGAGAGAAAATTTGAAATGGAGCTAGATTTTTGTTAAAAAAACACGAGTACAACATCAAGTTGATAACATTAGGGCAAGAATCAAGATATCACAACAAAAAAACTAAATTCAGAAATGCTCTTTTTCTTAAAAAAAAATTGATGATGAAGAAGAAAGAATTCTTTTTTTCCAGATAAATAATTACGAGGATCACCACGTCTAGTACTCGACCAATTTTCATTACTTCTGAGAACAAAATTACTATACATCATGGAGCTTTATCACTTTGGGGATGAGTCGCTCAAGTTGAGTGTTATCAATATAGATCTACTATGAACCAGCTTCCCTCTTGTTCAAGGATTCTCTGGCTCTCTCTGGAATAAGGTTCCCTCTCATTACAAGCAAGAATAAGCCTGGTTCCTTCTTTGTATTTCTACATATTATCTAACCTATGTGAAAGCAAGAATGTACTTTCCCAGGATATCTCAAATGGGAAGTAGGTTTAATCAGTAAAAGATCCACCGACTTATTAGAAATTCTTCAAATTCAAGCAAACACAATCTTCATCAGTAAGAATATTAAGGGCAGGAAATAAGAAAATAATAGAATATCATAAACTTACATCAAACAATCCAAACACAGTAGACAAGCATTTCCACCACAATTTGCGAAAATTCAGGGATGCTATGAAATTTGACATTTATGTCTCAGATATCACAGATGCTTTTTGTTGGAAAATGTCTCAGATATTTGACATTTATACTTCACCTGGAATTGTTCCTTCACACTACATACATAATCAAAGATTGTCATTTTTTCTTGAGTTAGAGAACAGCCCTAAAGTCAGCTGATGGCCTGAGCTGACTTCAAACCCAAACCTCTTGCCTCAAGATGTTCTCAGTGTTCCCACAACTCTAGCGAATTTTATCACTAGAAATCCCACAATAATTCATTTTTTTGCTATTATGTCGATAATTCTCCTGCTGCCACGAGTGAACTTCAGACTTTTCGTCTGCATCAAGCTTTCAATCACAGCAGCACTGTGGCCTATAACTTGGTAGCAGCAATGCCTATGATGTATGATGAGATATGGCTATATACTGGGCTATGAACTACAGCCCCCATTTTTCTCAACAAATCATTCAATTCCATCATCTGTTCTCCGTACTCTAACTCGCTCACCATTGAAGTGTAGGTATTTCCACTTGCTTCGGTACTTTGTCAGCACTAGCTTCTTGTTATCTACTTGACCCAACCTCTCAAAAGCTTTTGCCACCCTCCTTACGGTATCCTCATCAGGTTTCACTCCCAGCTCCTCCATGTCTGCAAATACCTGAGGTGGTCCAAAAGAACTAAATGTTATCTGCCAAATATGTTATTCCTTGGTCCAATTTACATATACATATTGAAGTCTTTTCATATAGATTTGTTAAAATTTAAACTCATTAAAAGTTCAAATTGTTCTAAGGAAGAAGAAAACATAATTTCGAGAGCACTAGCATCGATTAGTTCCATATCAAAAAGTTTACCAAAGCATGTAAAACAGAAGTTTGCTGGCATTGAAGAACTAATTAGAGAATTACCTCCAAAATCTTCTCTGGAATCTGATGGTGGTCGTATAAGGTAATCATCCGAGAAAACAGCCTCTTGGAGACTGATCTTGTGTGAATTTGCAGGATCATATTCCAAATGGTCTCAGCCTCTCACCCTTCTATCCATATCGAATGCCAGTAGTAGTGTGTCGTATGTTCCCATCGTAAGCACTTGGCCTTTATTTAATAACCACTTTGTAACCTGCTTTAAGATCTCTAAAGTTTGGAAAATCTGCTAGAAGTGGAATAATCAAACATATCCATCTCAAGGGAAATTTATATATGTACAGCATCCAAAGCTTAAACATAAGTGAACGCCAATACTAGCTCTAGTTACTGGTTCTGGGTACCGCACCACACAAGATAAAGTTTTCTGACACGTTAGATACTTAATAGAATGAGGACATCTTTACGTCAGAATACTATGAGCATTGAGGATATAGCACATGGACATTTCGATGAGGACTTCAAAGTCATCAAATTCTCTCACCATTCCAACTCAAGGTTTGGTAACTTGAAGAAAACATCTCACTCATAAGTTGTATAAAGTAATTATAATAATGGAAACTCGCCTGCCACTGCATGGACGGAACTAAAGGGGGATTGCAGTGTGACCGTGTCATGACCCTGCTAGGTTTTTAAAAAATATTTATATATAAGTATGCATAGCCTCCTTCTCCCCCAAATATTTTGTC
Organism: Iris pallida; assembly: GCA_029216955.1. NCBI lineage: Eukaryota > Viridiplantae > Streptophyta > Magnoliopsida > Asparagales > Iridaceae > Iris > Iris pallida. The sequence continues at coordinate 6,504,719 of JANAVB010000398.1, read as the reverse complement.
AAAAACTAAGATAGCCTTAATTTATAGCCACCCCAAAGAGTGTTTCAAGTTTCAACTTTCAAGCAAGTTAAGGTTGGGCCACATGACTGAAATTATATGCGAACCAAATTAAGAAAAACCAGATTCCAACATGGAATGGTCTCTATAGTTAAGGGATTAGATCAGAAAATGGTAGAAGAGTATCACTATCTCAAAATTTTATGAGATTTTAGTTTCCTAACAATATCCCGTTTCTACCTAGTGTCTGAGGGTGACGGATCCAGGATTTGCAATGAGGGTGGCCCAAATTGGCTTGTAAATTTTTAACACAGTTTTAACTAAATCAAGGATAAAAATTTAATGCAAAAAATTAATAATACAATATTTTAATGCAAACATAATTCTAGAAGTCTTTTCATACAACCAAACAAAGACAAAAAAACAAATTACAATAACATTCTATGCGATTTCATGTTTTGAAAGTATTACAAGACATCTTCCTTGGTAACATTGTTGAAAATGTCTTGTTCAATGTATGTCACCAAGCAATCATTCATGAACTCATCATCCATTCGGCTGCGTAGTTTACTCTTGATGATCTTCATCACAGAAAATGCTCTCACAACAGTTTTGCAACAGGTAAGACCATAATCAACTTACTAGCAAATATACTAATGGGTCAATCTAAATTCCTCTTGTACTTCACCATCCTTTGAGCAAGCCCCCAATTCACGTCAAAGAAGAAAACCATTCTTTACATCTTCTATATAGTTTGATCTTCAAGTGCCACAAGCTCTTAATGATGAAAAAACGGACGGGTAAACCTTCACAAATTGAGGTAATTTTTCCTAAAGTTGCAAATCAATCATCGAGTAAAACAATTCAACCCGATAATAATGAAGATTTGTTGACTACTCAACATTGCGGCATGATCTTCCACAAACTATAAAAAGGTCTCTTATATGTGGGAAGGGTATATGATCCTTGGTACGAAACGAAGAGACAACACCCAAAAAAGATCCCATCCATCATCTCTCATTTTTTGTAGTCGTGCCTTTGAAACTTTAACAAGATTCATAGCGTTGACAATTTCTTCATCTCGTCTCTGTAATGCTTGTGATAAATCCATTTATAATTCTCAAAAGTATTTTCATCAAGTGTAATTTGAATACAAACTCAAATCATTGTAAGGGATTCAATAGATCATTTACTAGACCTCTTTGCATGTTATATTTACCATCCTTTTCGATAACCTCAAGCACATCCATCACGGGGGACTACAACATAATCAAACCTATCAGTGTACCATAATACGAACCCCAACGTGTATACCCTGCCCGTTTCAAGGTTTTGCTTCTTGATTCAAACATTCTCCGGTCACAGTCTCACCACTATAAATTCCTTCATTGAGTTTTTCAAACTGTCTCTCTCGAAAAGTCTCTTCACTCGCACGAGGCTCCAACAATGTTTGACGAAATTGTACCATTGTTAAAGAATGAAATGAACTGCTGGTGTTTCTTTGAAACGAGTGCAAGTTTTAATTGTAGTTGATAAGCAAAACAGTAAACACAGAAAGCATATGTTTTCCTCCTTCAATATCAAAGTTTTAAGACGGTTAAACTCATCCATTATATTGCTTGCTCCATCATAACCTTGCCTCCTTAAACTTGACATAGCTAAATTGTGCTTGAAAAAGAACGAATCAATGGCCGACTTCAATGATAAAGCAGAAGTATCACAGACATGTACAATGCCAACAAACTGTTCAATCACACCCCCATTTTTGTGTACATAACGTAATGTCAATGTCAATTGCTCTTTAACAGATATCATGCGATTCATCAACCAAGATAGAGACAAACTCAATCTCCAATTTCTCGAATGGTAGATTTTGTGGTCAAACTTGTTGCAGCATTAATGACATCTTTTTGGATTGATGGAGCTATTAACTGATTGTTTTCAGGAGCATTTTTCAAAACAAATTTATAGTTTCATCCTTATATTTTGAGCCAATGTAGAGTTCAAGAAAGCTTTCCTTATTTCTCGATAATTCAGACTCGCCGTACCCACGGAAAGTCAATCCTTGGCATAAAGGATACTTAAGGCAATCATGTGTTACAGTCAAACGAACACGATAGTCCAATCCAGCTCGGTAGAATGATTAGATAAACACAAATCAATATGTTGCTTCTGGTTCATTAAATCATCACAAGCTCTCAAGCATTGATTGTAAGTACTTAAACGACCTCCCACATGCTACTTCAACTTATCTTTCCTTCTTCAATTTTATACCCCTCACCCACCAATGGGTCGCCACCTCCTTGGCCCCATTTCTTGGATTTAAATAATAGCAGAACAAAACAAACAGTATGCAACATCCTCTTTTATGTTGTACTCCAACCACCACTCAAATTAATCAAACCATTAAGGAACGATTCATGTCTCCAAGGAAAATTGTGTTTCTAGGTTGACAAGGTCCCTTTTGAAGATATTCTCGTCGAACAATTTGTTCTTGTTTAGAGTCGTCGTATTCATAAATATTTTTCCTGAGAACAGGATCAGATGGTAGCTCATCTGTATTGGCCTTCGACAAGTACTTGCATATTAGACCCCACATTTCTAGCTTATTGAATTTCAGGTTCAGATGACAGAGAACTTTCCTCACCACCTCTCTTTCTTTCTATAAGAACTATACATCATTTTTTCAACAAAACAAAAAAATGTGTTTATTCACGTAAAATAACTAACACAGTCAACAAAACCCAAACAATTACCAAACTTAAATAAGCAAATTGATTACTAAACAAAAAAAAAAAAAAAATTGAGCCATATGTAAAGGAAAACAACATCAGTCATCTCGATCCCATCAACAAAGCAACGCCAAATTTGCAGAAGACCCATCTCGATGCAAAAGACATGTAAAAGAAAACAAAAACACCCATCTCGATCCCATCAGCAAAAAACCAAATCAACCAAAACCAGTCCTAAATTTTTCAAGAAAGGTTGGACTTACGGCTCAAATTTAGGACTTGGTTTTTGTTGATTTGTTTTTTGTACAAGAGATGACACAACGATGATCAATGAAGCTAGAATAATACTAATACAGAATCGAGGGACAACTTGATTCTATCACCAAAGCAGGCCATTAACACAAACTCTGACCACGACAATCTGATACACATCACCCATTTAGGAAAGAATTAGAACTTGTGGACTCTGTTGAAGTATGACAATATGGAGCAAAATTGGAAACACGCAAAACGAAATGTTAGTCTAGCACACAATTTATCAAACTAGTAGCCTACGATCTCTCTAAATGACTATTCCTGTTGGTTGGGTTGGCACTTGGCAGGCACTGTCTGCCATTGTGTTAATTATAGTACCACAGCCGTTGGTTTGGCACAACATCAACAACAATAACTGATTTCTCCCACTTTGCAATGACTGATGTCTAATATTACATAAACTTATGTTATCTTCATGTTAGATAAATTTCTGTGATATTTTATAGTCAACTCTTTCGCAACTCATAAGCATGCAAACTTCAATCTGCAATAAGACATACCTGAATGATACGTGACCATTGACGCCTTCTCCGCATAATTTCCAAAGCTTTTGCTGCAGCGACAACAGGAAATTCTGTCTCCCAAGCAGTCCACTTATCCAATGCCGAGTAAATGGTCTCCTTTTCATTTGGAAGTTGTGAAACCTGCCAGGGTTAACTAAATATAAGCCCTAGTCTCATTTGTCTAACTGTTAAATTCAGGAACGTTGCTGTAACCCATAATATAGCATGAAAAAGGGAAGAAAGAGGAGAGATTAGACAATCTGCAAGGATAGATGATGTTACGATTCAAGCCCACAATTAAAGCAAAGGCATCCAAGTAACATTATTAAAGAAGAAAACTCAAGTATTGTTAACAATGAAAGATCTACAAGATGAAAGCAAACTTTCTCTACAATATAGAAGAAGTTGCCTGCTCTTTTCTCAAACAAAAACTCCAACTAGAACAAAGAAAATCTTAAGAACACTAAATTTCAAATTAAATCAATGCTAATCAAGCAGCTTTTCTAGAACTTTATTCTTAACCTACTCATAAGATACCCAAAAAAAAACTTAAACAATCTCATCAAGCCCACAGCATTTCGACTTTGGAAGAGACTGCTGCAATACCTGGAAAAATCATAAGAAGAAAATTGTCTCCTATTATCTCGAAAAAGGCCTCTTGTTGAGATGGTCAAAATCACAAGGAAGAGAATTCACAGCACATCTGAATTATAGAAAATAAGGCATCAACATACATAATGAACAATTCTATCAAAAACACTTACAGTATGGACAAGATTAGTGCTTTCTGCCCTGATCCAGCTGAATCTCTCTTCATCCACAATGGTGCTCTTTTTCCTGATTTCTTGATGCTTCTGCAACCCACATATAAAAATTGCATTAGAATTACTCA
>JANAVB010000398.1:6293808-6500267 GCA_029216955.1 Iris pallida | reverse complement strand
GATTCGATCGATCCCCCGAAGATGGCGACAGTGTGTCCTTTCTCGTGCACCCCATGGACAAAGAACGAGCTGATATAGGGATGGGGTCTACACCATAACCAACTAAGAAAAAATTGTCCTTGAAACTTAAATAGAACCTACCTCTACAGAACAATGAAGAAATTTTTTTCATTTCTGACTCAGCTCCCACGTCGACTCCTCGGCCGAATGGTTTCTCCAGAGACGCGACGAGTGGAATAGCACGGTTGTAGAGAAGTTTATCTTTGGCGCTCCAAGATTTGCATAGGCTCTTCGACATATGAGTCCGCCTTCAGATCCAGCTGACCCAAATCTACTACATGGCTCGGATCGTGTACGTACTTCCACAACTGTGAAACGTGGAAGATATTGTGTACCTTCGACAATGTAGTACCCCATCCCGCTCAGTCAACCGGTAGAATCGATTCATCGACGGCGTTCGGACTTAGCCTTACAACGGCTGCTCGAAGACATCGCTGGGTCAAGGCGACCGCTCGCTCAGGTGGGGTAGTTTCGGTGAACTTGCTACGTCTTAGCCTTCACCTAATAAATCGCAACATTTTTAACTTGCACAATAGGCTTGCTAATAAAAGAGACGAATCCACATAGCTAAGAAAATAATCCCAACAGGTCAAAATGTGTTAGAACATGAAAAAAGGTCCCACGGTCTGCTTAGAAGTTGGCTCAGCGTGCTTTAAAATGACACTCAATCCTTCGTTCCGTGGCTTGGGAGAAGAAAAGTTGGTCTTTGACACAAAACTATGAACTTGCCTAAGTCATAGGCGTCGCCCGCATAAATGCTCGATAAAGCATGCACGCTTCTACTGCGCAAGGCTTGGCATGGCCTTTGCTCGTCCCTCGGGTTAAGTCGTAGGCTTGAGTAAGTTAGGCAAAGTTATGCCGGTCGACCTAAGTCAATCCAAGTGTTTCCGCTCTTTCTGCGGTTGTCAAGTTAAATAGTCCCACGATTCCAAGGCCTGTCATATGAGGTATGACTTGGGCGATAGCATTGAGTAGAACACGAGTCGGTTTAAGGCCCAAGCCACAGTTGGTTCAGTAGAAAGTTAGCCACGGTCTGTCGATACTTAAGGAACATTATCTTCAAGTTAAGTGGTAAGGCTAGGCAGTAGCCGTTCCCGGAGTTTCAAAGAAATTTAAGTCTAAGCGATGGTTAGTCGCCAAGAGAAAATATGTCGGGACTGTAGTTCATCGCCGAGGCAACCCTGGTTTGGACTATGCAAAGAAGTGTGAAAAGTGAAGAAGTAAAGCAAAGGAACTAAGTGATGATGATGAGACCATGCAATTATGTTAAGTCTAGAAGTTAGCGTAGGCGCGTGGTCATGGACAACTTGACAAGGGCGATGGTTCTTCGAGCGACAACCCGGGGCCACGAGATCGACTCGGCCTAGAAAGAACAAATTATAGCCGAGCTGGGTATGAAGCAACCGGTAGTTCGGGGACTTGCATCGAGGATCGCTACCTGCAGTGCAAGGGTCCCATTGCCAGGCTATGTCCACGATGGCTAGTTAATGCCAGTGACCATTTATATAGATGTGTCAGCATGAGAGGCAATCCGCGTGTGTGCCTTTGGACTGAGTTGAGTTGAATGTGTATGCAGTTAGAAGACACAATGTCTGGGCCTAAGATTTGGCTACAACGAAGATGACGTGCTTCGACACGAGATGTGGCGTCGAGTGTTAAGTCGTTGGCATAGAGTTGCAGGAGTTAGACTTGAGCTATTGCGAGTTAAGTCGAGAAGGGCCGTAGGACAAGTTTGGTGAAGTTACGTCGAGTTGATGGGTACGACCTCGAAATGTGAGACTGGCCGTGTTGTCAAACTAAAGTATAGGCAAACTAAGCAAGGAGGCACTGCCTCAGAGATATTGAAGCACGAATCGAGTTTATGCACGACCGAGTCGTTACGTCACAGAGTATGGCACGAAAGACAGGTATGAGTCGGTACGTTGATGATACAATCACGAGAAAGGTCTAAGGAAAGGAAATGGAGTCTATCATGTAGTTGCATCCTGATTATGGCCGTAAGGCAAACACGACTTGATAGGAATATGTTGTTGGCACGATAAGGGTCTAGAGGCAAGGTATGAGTTAACGTTGTTGTTGTAAGCACGGATGGTCCTCAGACATAAGTATGTCAAGGCGTCTGTCATAAAACTGATCCTAAGACAAGACTAGAAAGACAATTGATAAGAATGGACTATGTTGCACAAAGTAAATCAAACATGTTGGTTTTGTATGGGTGGGCGAGGAGCTCACTCCGTCAGTACAGTTGAGTACTGACACCCACATAGTTTTCATGTGCAGGCACAGGTAGAAGCTCGTGGCACGGAGCTCGCTTGGATGCGTCGAGGCATGGAGTTCCTTGGCGAATCGAAGTGTACGACCGCATGGAGTCAAGACTTATACGGGACATAATGTATGGACATCGCCTTCCGAAGCATCCGCTGGCTCAAGACATGTATTGAGACATGAGATAGAGATGAGTGACTTATAATGTAAGATGAGTGAGCTTGAGAGACTTGTAATCTTGGCCTTGCGCCCCATTATAACCTTTATTTCAATATCAATAAATTTTTACAATGACTTGTTTTTCTTCAAATTCTGCTGCTATTATTCAATGTCTCTGCTTGGGACTTCTGTGCGACGACCCTGGCACAACCGCTGAAATCGGCGTTATGGAATCCGCCTTGTACGAGCGCAATCTAGGCTCATACGGTATCACGCCTTATCAAGGACGATCGCTCTACGGGAGCGGGACGTGACAGACAATGCAGGTGGCAAGGCGATTTGGTAAGCTACTAGGGCGATTCGCTTCAATATTTTGAACGGACCAATAAATCTTGGGCTTAACTTCCCTTCGTGCCGAATCTGGTAACTCCACGCATGGGTATCACTTTCAGGAATACGTGGTCACCTTCTGAGAACTCGAGGGGACGTCGATGCGTATCGACATAGCTCTTTTGTCGACTCTGTGTTATCTTCAATCTCTCTCGTATCAACTTGACCTTCTGTACAGTCTGCTCCACCAGTTCCGGGCCAAGTATCTGCCGCTCCCCGACTTTATCCCAGCAAATAGGTGATCTGCACTTCGGCCGTACAAAGCTTCATACAACGTCATTTGCATGTTGGACTGATAGCTGTTGTTGTATACAAACTCGACCAATGGTAGATGAACGTCCCAGCTTGACTTCAAGTCGATCGCACAGAGTCGTAACATGTTCTCGAAAATCTGGTTCATCCGCTCTGTTTGGAGGTCAGTTTGAGGATGATAAACTGAGCTAAACTTCAACTTGGTCTCCAACGCTGAATGAATACTACCCCAGAAGCGTGCTACGAACCGTCCATCGATCCGAGACGATAGATACTGGGACCCCGTGCAGCGAACTATTTTCAAGGTATATCTGAGCAAGGCGGTCGATGCTCCAAGTAACTTTAATGGCTATGAAGTGCCTGAGTTGGTTAGTCGATCGACGATAGTCCGACGGCGTCGTTTCCTCGCGGCGTCCTCGGCAAGCCAACAATAAAGTCCAGAGTAACATGATCCTATTTTCACTCTGGAATGGCAAGCTTCTGTATCTCTCTGCCCGGTCGCTGATGCTCGGCTTTAACTTGCCGACAGGCCATACACTTCGACACAAAGAGTGCTACGTCCCTCTTCATGTCGTGCCACCAAAAGATAATACGAAGGTCCTTATACATCTTGGTGCTACCAGGATGCAAGAAATATTTTGTATAATACGCCTTCGAAATTATCTCCTTTCTAAGTTATGCATCATCCGGAACGCATAGCCGTCACTCGCAATACTTCCGTCTCGTCCTCTGCAAAGTCGAACGCTTTCCTGTCAACATTAGCTTTCGCATCTTCTCCAGGTATGGGTTGTCATGCCCCGACCCGAATCACCCGAATCATCGTCCTCGCAGGGGGCGTGATGCCGCACGAGACTGGAGTTGCGCTCGTGCAAGACAAGATGACAAGTTCTCAAATTGTTATCTTTGAGTTGAACATTGACAACGAAAGAAAAATAGAGTATACGAAATAATTCTCTTTATTGATATTCGAAATGAGATTACAAAGGCTTTTGATAGCCCAAATATATGCCAGATTGGCTACAACACTCAGGTTCTCTCTTGCCCACAAAGGATTTCACCGTTCTATTCATCATATCTTCTATATCTCGGCCGCATCAATCATGTTGCATGTTCGAGCGTCAATGCGGTTGCACACCTCAATACGCTTCGGCATTCCAAGGCTCAACGCGTTCAAGCGAAGCTCCGCCGCGAGCAGACCAATCCCTGAACCTGCTAGCAAACTAGTGGAGGATTAGTACTTTTGTCCTCGCTGTACTGATCAAAAACCCACTTAACAAATCGACATTTAGTATTGTATTGATTCATGCAAACATACAATTTAGTTCTCTTTCTATGTTCTCTTAGAAAGAGTTTATGGCATATTCGAAGACTGTAAGCATGGCAAATATGTTATTCAATTTCCATAAGTAAACAGACGAGCAATCTCGTGTTTGTTTCGTGGCACGACTTACCAACATCGACGCACTCGCCTTTGCACTGACGCAAGATGAATACGCCTATCAGCTTTCCTGTCATGTTATAAGTGCCCTCTATGTGGATCTATATGTGCACGATATGAGTGTACCTTGCACTTTCGACCCAGGATCCGTCCATACAGGATATATATATACCTTGTACTTCCAACCCATCGCCCTTAACTATATGAAAGTCACTAGCTTTTCGGGCTAGAATGGACTTATATTTATCGAATCGAAACATAAGACGATGTTAACTCCGTTGCGGTTGCTAACCAAACAATCAGGCCACCGAAATAATTGCAGCAAGTGGCTTATCACATTCACTAGAAGGTCGCTATCCGTCTAAATGAAGTGCACCAACAATACCGTAAACGCAATCCCTCCTAGGCTGAACGGTCCCAGTGCCCTGGTGCACCACGTTTGAGGGAATATCCATGCACTGGCTTTTATATCTTTAAGTCCATTTGACCATGCAACGTATCTTATCTTTCATACAACCAAACAAGTTTGTCTATATCTATTTCAATTGGCACAATGCCCCAATATCCTCAACGAACGCTCGAAGGCAACATGCCGCATCGACAGTTATGTCACATCCATTCCACAACTGTTCTCCTCGTTGCAACGATGCCGTCTTTTGTAAGTATTGTGCAGCTGCGCACATTTACCGTCTTTTCTTGTATCGTGCATACAATGCAGCCTCGAAGCCGTGTTTTTGTATTCTACGCCTTAGCATTCAACGCGTTATACTTATGTTCCATTCTTCCGATTCGTGCAACTGAGGCACGCCTCGATAAGGTATTCAATGTTCTATCGCTCGTGCACTGAGGCACTCGTACCGATATAGTCTTTCAATGTTCTAGCATGCTAACTCGTGCGCGGAGACACAAAATTTGCACTAGGGCACTCGTCGATACAGTTATCCCATGTTCTTATGGCTTGCGCACCGAGGCGCTCGCCTTAGCGATATTCAATATTCCGTAGCGACTCGTACATTTATTGTACGATTCATTTCAATTGTTCTATCTAGTATTCGACACGCACTATGTTTATCTCTCTATCGAGCCACGCCCGTGACGTTGATAGGTTAACTCAGCATACAATGATATATATTTTACTTAACCATGAAGGAGTAGGAAAGAGAGTCAATGTCCCCCACCTTGAGTCGATTTGCCTTGTTGTTTCGCCAAGCCGTTGTGGCTCGATTTCATAACTTCGTTGCACGGACAACTCTTCTGACTTAGCCATTCGAGTACTTTGTGCTTCATTGAATTATACGTCCGTTTTGGCTTACCGTGCCAACGTCTCAGTCCGTCGCAAGGTGACGATTTGCTTTTGCGGATCCCTTACTCAAAACAAGGTTTGTCCTCGAACCGAAACTAATTCTAAACTCCAATGGTTTCACTAGATCGTTCCACGATCTCGTCTCACTATCGTTTGGATCATACAACTTAGTTTGGAATCATACACATATTTTAGGCGTCCTACCAATTTATGCATTTCAGCCAAGCTCAGTTGTAACATATCGGAACAACGCTAACATGTAAGTTCTTATTCTCAATTACTTGCCATCTCGTACTCTCGATCGGACTTGGCTCTAGTGCTTGTTCTCGTAAATTCTAGCGCACATGTATGTTGATTCATACACGATCGTCCAACAAAAGTCAAGGTACATGATGCGATTCAAAAATCATATTTCTCACTTCGTAAGTTTCATCGGGACTATCAATCCTATGCGTCGTGTCAAGCCGTCGCGCATCCAGCCACAACGAGTCTCCGCAACGCCTTGCGTTCGACGTCGCTATCCAATTATTTTCGATGTTTCTGTAAACCCCCTAAATTTCTATTACGATTTTTTTTATTTTTGTATTTATTTTGTACTTCGTATCTGCACGTCGCATACGAATTCGCATTTTTGTATTTGCGTAGCGTGCGAGAATTGCGTTTCGTATTTGCTCGACGAGTGCGAATATGTGTCGAGGTACATATTTTAGAAAAACATTTTTATTATAAATTTTATTTTTATATAGGAAAGTACATGTTCAAACAAATTGTGATAAATATTTTTATTTTGTATAAAAGAGTTATTTTAAAATAAGTAGTGATTTGGAAAATTTTGGTTTATATAAAATAAATTCTAGATATTTGCAAAATTTGGAATTTGTTTATTAATCTATTTTGTCATTTACAAAAGATATTTTATAATTTAATATTTAAATAATATTCTTGATTTTTGAAATTTATTTATGCTATATTTTAATATTTATGAAAAAGAGATTTAAATTTTTGTTTTAATTATTTGATAATTTAAACTTGGAAAAGATTTTTTTTAAAGGAAGTTATCTAGATTGATTTGATTTTGATTGCTTAAATTCTAATTCGATTTAAATAAAGGATGGAATTATCCATCGGGGTTTAAATCATTGCAAGTCCTTATCCAACTGGGAATTCCTACCTCCTATATAAGGAGAGGTACTCATCCATAAATTATTCCACAACCATCCCAGCATCGTGCATCGTGTCCATGTTTCCCTTTCCCATCCACTATGGGTTTTATTTTACAAATACATTTTCTCCATCCCGGGTCCGACAGATCCGAACCTCCGTCCCCGTCGTGTCGGACACACCCGACACGACTCATCCAAACTCAACCCCAAATCCTAACCACTACCCCGACCCGTCGACCCCTACTGCTCGCCTTGTCGAACCTCGACCACATCCAACCCCGTCTCTGTCAATCAGCACCCCCACACCACCATCGCCGCTGTCACCACCATCCCTTCCCGACGCAACCACCGCCCGCACTTCCACCAACCCCTTGCCAAACTCCCAACACCACCACGACCACCAAAACCCGCAGAACACCATGCCCCTGCCGCGGCCATCCCCGACCGCAGCCACCGCCCAATCCGTAACCCTACCACCACCATCCATGAAAAAAGAGGAGGGAAACGAACCCTCACCTTCGCCCATCCAGCTTCGCCGTGTGCCCATCCGTCGCCTCCACCAAACTCTATCGTCCGCCGCCACTGGTGGCCGCCCGCCACGAATCACCGCCCTGGCCTCCTCGTCCTTTCGGCCGCGCCAAGCTATGTCGCTCCTGCCGCCGGAGCAGCACTCAGCCACGATCCAGAACCACCGGTGAGCCGTTCCGTCGTGTCCCCCGCTCTAGCGCGCCTCCGCTGCGGCGATATCCGCCGCGGATCCACCCCGTCGTGCCGGAGTTCCCCAGCGCCGCACCTCCGGCTTCCCCCATCCTACACCGCCGATCTCCGCCGGCCACCGGCGCCCATCCGCCCGCCTCGGTAAGAACCGCTCTTCTCCACACCTCTCCTTCCTTCATTTTTCAACTCTTCTGATTCTAAAGTTGTTCTGCTGGAAAAGAGTTTGATGTATGATTTTTTATTATTCTTAGTAAATGAACATGCTGTGATATTTTATTATTATTATTATTATTATTATTATTACTACTATTTTTTTTTTTATATACAATATAATATATAGAGTATAAAATGATTATATTACTAGAATATAAATTGTTACAAGTGTTATTATTAAAATTATTATTATTTTACTAATTAGTTTTTATTAAATAAATAGATAATGAATATTTTCAAAATATATTTTTCTACAAACTCAGTAGCCCTACAATATTTCCTAGATTTTTATTAAATTGACTAATGAAAAGTTAGTTTCTACAAAATTTTATTTTTCTCCTAGCCAGATACCTTGACTTCCAATATATCTTACAAACTTATAGTTTTTTTTGGGCCTAATGATTTAGTGGTATTTTTTTCAAATATTTCTAAAAAAACCTTTTAATTGGTGAAGTATATATTTTACCTAAGAGCATATTTTACAACTTAGAGCTAGCCCCAAAAAAACTAATTTTTGAAAGTATAGTTTTTTAAAAAATTATTTTCTAACAACTAAAATATCTTTTATCTCAAAAGTCATATTTTACAAAGTTAGTCTAAAAATGATCTATGATTTTTTAAGAATTTTCCTAGAAATTATTTAGACTAATAAAATATAAAGTCAAATATTATAATATTTTCTAAAAGTAATAAAAGTATTTATCTCTAGAAAATCTCTTCGAATTATTCCCATTGCTCATGACTAATCGTGTATCCTATTTTCTCGTGACTTCGAACCCCTTACATACTGGCCTTGGTAATTGGACAGAACAAGACTTGTTGGATCATCGCACCACACCAGGCGACTCGCAGGCAAGACACCTTGCCTTTACTGTTTAAATTTCCTGCTCAATATCATGCATATTTTGTTTATTTTCAATTGTTTCTTTCTAAATTATATGTAGATGCAAATTATTATATTTTATGCAATTGGCTTGAAGTTAAGAGACTACCGTCAAATTTAGTGTGTCTCATTGACTTGTTACGATTGTACACGAGTTGTGCGTGAGTTGTGAGTATCATGTAGTGATCACTTGCGTGTTGGCTGATCATCCGTGCGCATACGTAGAATAACTTTTAATAGATGCATGTTAGAAGACTTGACAGTTATTGATTATAAACCGTGTTGTGGAAACGACACGTGGTGGTGTGTCGTGGTTACGATGCATGTATAGTATCATTGGGGGGAGGGGACAGCTACTAGCGTAGGGGCTATATTTACTTTTTACACATTTATGGGTGATAGTGACTCGGATGAGCGCTACTTGTTGTCCGACCGATAGTGTCTCGGATGAGCACTACTTGACGGCCACTCTTTATTACTTGCTTACGTGAATCCGTTACAGCCCCTGCGTAGAACATTGTCCTCTAAAGTGCATTCCACATAGAATGGTTAGGAACCTTTACTCATGCTTACTTTTCTGTTGAGCTTTATTATTCAGTTTATTGGCATGATATTATGTGTCTTGCTACGTCCCTCTGAGGACCTGGTGATCTCTCCAGGTGTGTGTTTCGTGATTTCTTGCAGGTGCGCCAGCTAAGGCCATGTCTTCCTTTCTCCGTGATGATTGCTCTTGGACTCGTCACTTGCTCTCGCTTGACCAATTCTTTATTTGTATATTTTTCTATATTTAATTTAGTTGGTAGTGGATTTGTCTCCGCCCAACTATTGTATATATGACAAACTCAAAGTTGCTATTATATCATCATTTATCTTTGTGGAGATTTAGTGTCTTGGCTTTCTACATTTTATAGCTTATGTATACATACGAGCCTTTCATTTACTCGTATGTATACAGCTGGCATGATACGTATCTAGTCCCAAATATTTTGGGACTGGGGCGTTACAGTTTCACTTCGCATCTTATCTCGACAAGATCTCTTTTGTTGACTTCAAAAACTCAACATTCAGGACTACGTCCGCTAGGTGACTTACCTAGACACCGTGCTCAAATCCTTCCGACGTAACTTTAAATTGACATTGCACAAAGGCCACGATCTATCCGACTCAAAGTTTATATCGCGATGACGATACTCAAGACAACGATTCGCCTTAACACGAAGGTCTTTACGACGCGTCTTACATTCGATTTTCTAACGAGTAGGAATTCACTAGCCAAATTTCTAACTTATCTGTCTCGCAACATCGAATATAAGTTTCGATTCATACAAGCTCAATTGCAAGGTAAATCTGAATCTAATGACATGACTCGTAAGTCATTTCCTTATCGTTCTCTCTCGTGCACAACACGATTCTCGCAATCGCCTATCTGAATCACCAAGTTCGTTGGTAAATTTCTAGTTCGATCGTTGACCGACATAACCATTCGAGCATTCATCCAACGAACACTCAAATCTAACTATATCATTCTCAATCGAAAGTTGTTCCAACAATTCTCGATCGCCTAGACTTATCGTCAACATGCATCACGTTAATTTGTTATCGATGTAATTTCATATGCGATATCGCATGGGTCATCTTACGGTCTGCACATTCAATTTAATTTGGCGGTCAAGTCTTCTAGGGTCGGCTGCCCCGAAGCTACGCTCGATAATTGTGGATCATCACCGAAGGACAGTTTTACTATGAACCATGCTATATCTTATTTCGGAGCCAAATCACGTTCCGACGATTTCTATGCGACTATCCAATTTTGGACAAAATCGTTTCTATCGGCGCAACTGATGCACAACTATCCTCCGAGTAAAGTCATGCACTATGTAGATGATTCCGTAATTTACGAAACATCTACACGTATCGAGTTCGATTCTATCTTATTTCGGTTGACACACGAGATGCTATATGCATCGAGCAATCGTCGATGACTTATAGTCTCGTCTTGATTAATCACAAAGTTCATGATCAACCAGTTTGTTCCTTCTCGTATTGTTACTTACAAAATTTTGATAGCGCAAGGTGCACTCCATTTTGTATCCTCACATCGTGCTTACGTTTCCTTACGTATCGATCTCGATACGCCGTATCAATTTCGATAACGTAAGGGTCAACTTCGAATCCGTTTCAACGTTAACTTAACTCGCATCGTATACATCCAAGTTCGCAATGAACTTTTCCATACGTATCAACTCGTTCTCCGATTTGCCGCATCCCGCTATACTTTGATCGCGTAACTGAGTTACCGATTATCCAATATCGAACGCTCAAGTTATACGATCACGCCCTCTAAGTTTCACGTGTTTCAGTCATACTCAAATGAGTTTCGTCGCAACATAACCAACTATCCCTTCGGTACTATTTATCTGCATCAACAAACTCTTCACCATAGTCGCACATCGTGCGATCCGATTATATTTGCCTCGTCCAATATTTCTATCGAGATCCCAAGTCGTATGATTCGATTACCATTTGCGTATTCTAACATTTTGTTGAGATCACAAGTCGTGCGATTCGATCATAATTTGTATCGTCGAACATCTTCATCGAGCTCGCAAGTCGTGCGGTTCGATTACAACATTTCAAGTTTCCTATCCCGCCGATCCGATTGTTGCCTCAAGGCAAAATCGTTTTACTAGTTCCCGTCATTCGACCGATACATAAATTTTCAATCGACATATCATTCCATGATACTGTCCCGCCTTACCGTTCTAACCGATCATCGAAGAACACTTGCATCAACATGCCGTCATACAAATTCTCAATTGGATCTCGGTGCTATCCCGTCCGTTGCAAACAAATCTTTCGCAATTCTCACAATGCGTCGATGCCACCCATCGCATAAGTGGTATTGCATATACCACTCGGAATTGAGTCATTCATTGCATCGGTGGTATGCCATATACCACTCGGATCAAGTTACTTTTGTCGCAACATACTCCGTATGAACCAACATTTTATTTTGACTCACAATTTCTGCAGTGATCGTGCTTGATCACAACCGTAACTTTGATTAAATCAAATCCGACACAACTCGACCAATGTTTTCATTTGCCAACACAAGCTCGGTGCGCAATCGAACCGATTTCGTTTCTCAATTTATAACTTTTGTTTTCTTCCGTTGTATCTTGTGCAACAATTCATTCTCGATATCCGTTGCACTTCGTGCAGCGATTTTACTTTGATATGCGTTACACCACGTGCAACAATTTACTTCCGATACGCATTGCACATCGTGTACCGACTTAGTTTCGACATTTATTGCATACGTGCAACAATTTATTTTTGATATCTATTGTACCTCGTGCAATAATCTATTTTCGATACGCATTGCACATCGTGCAATAATTTATTTTCGACTTTTGTACCTCGTACAATATTTCATTTCCGACATTCAAAGTCAATGCTCAAATCCGTTCAACACATTCGATATTGACTTATCACTTTCATCGTAAACGCACATTCGAAATCAATATGTGAATCCGTTCGACACATTCAATATCAACTTTTATTTTCTTTTCAACGCATCATTTATAATCTACGCGTGGCAATTGCTGCAGCAACATTCCACGATTATCATTGTATCGATGCAACCAACATTTCTCATATCGATCGTTGCAAACAACGAATATCTCAAATTATAATTCACGACGTGTTGCATCCGCAGCAACAATTCCTTGAATTCATATCTCGTAACTTATTGCACTTACAGCAACAAACCTTTCACGACTTTTCCAGCAATACCATGTAATTTCCAAAACAACACGCGGCAAAATTACATGATTTGTATTAGACTTATTATGGAACATCCAATGCGGCATCGAGTAGAGTCAAGAGTGATTTCGATTGGTAGTGGGCAACTCTTTGGAATTGAAATGAAGCAAGCGTCCAGAGGAAATTGAGCCTAGAGCTCTGATACCAATTTGTCATGCCCGACCCGGAATCACCCGAATCATCGTTCTCGCAGGGGGCATGATGCCGCACGAGCCTGGAGTTGTGCTCGTGCAAGACAATGACAAGTTCTCAAATGGTTATCTTTGAGTTGAACATTGACAACGAAAGAAAAATAGAGTATACGAAATAATTCTCTTTATTGATATTTGAAATGAGATTATAAAGGCTTTCAATAGCCCAACAATATATGCCAGATTGGCTACAACACTCAGGTTCTCTCTTGCCCACAAAGGATTTCATCGTTCCATACATTATGTCTTCTATATCTCGGCCGCATCAATCCTGTTGTATGTCCGAGCGTCAATGCGGTAGCACGCCTCAATACGCTTCGGCATTCCAAGCCTCAACGCATTCAAGCGAAGCTCCAACCGAGCAGACCAATCCTGAACCTGCTAGCAAACTAGTGGGGGATTAGTACTTTCGTCCTCGTTGTACTGATCAAAAACCCACTTAACAAACCAACATTTAGTATTGTATTGATCATGCAAACATACAATTTAGTTCTCTTTCTATGTTCTCTTAGGATGAGTTTATGGCATATTCGAAGAATGTAAGCATGGCAAGCATGTTATTCAATTTGCATAAGTAAACAGACGAGCAATCTCGTGTTTGTTTCGTGGCACGACTTACCAACATCGACGCACTCGTCTTTACCGACGCAAGATGAATACACCTATCAGCTTTCCTGTCATGTTATAAGTGCCCTCTATGCGGATCTATATGTGCACGATATGAGTGTACCTTGCACTTTCGACCCAGGATCCGTCCATGCAGGATATATGTATACCTTGCACTTCCAACCCATCGCCCTTAACTATATGAAGGTCACTAGCTTTTCGGGGTAGAATGGACTATATTTATCGAATCGAAACATAAGACGATGTTAACTCCGTTGCGGTTGCTAACCAAAAATTAGAGGCCACAGAAATAATCACAGCAAGTGGCTTATCACATTCACTAGAAGGTCGCTATCCGTCTAAATGAAGTGCACCAATAATACCGTAAACGCAATCCCTCCTAGGCCGAACGATCCCAGCGCCTGGTGCGCCACGTTCGAAGGAATACCCATGCACGGGCTTTTATATCTTTAAGTCCACTTGACCATGTAACGTATCTTATCTTTCATATAACCAAACAAGTTTGTCTATATCTATTTCAATTGGCACAACGTCCCAATGTCTCAACGAACGTCCGAAGGCCACGAATATTTCGAAGGCAACATGCCACATCGACAGTTATGTCACATTCGTGCCACAACTGTTCTCCTCGTCACAACGACAACGTCTTTTGTAAGTATTGTGCAGCTGCGCACATTCGCCGTCTTTTCTTGCATCATGCATTCAATACACGCCTCGAAGCCTTATTTTTGTATTCTACGCCTTAGCATTCAACGCATTATACTGTTCCATTCTTCCGATTCGTGCAACTGAGGCACGCCTCGATAAGGTATTCAATGTTCTATCGCTCGTGCACTGAGGCACTCGTACCGATATAGTCTTTCAATGTTCTAGCATGTTAACTCGTGCGCGGTAAATGACTTATGCCTAGGACATGGTTTATTCTGGTAATTTCTTGTTTGGTTCGGCCCGCTTGACTTGGTTGGCTTGATTCGGCTTGGTTTTGCATAGGTTCGGTTTTGCTTGGTTTTGAGTAGACCAAACCACTTCCACCTACCGCCCCTTCCTTCTTTAATAGCCGCCCAACACTCTCTCTCTCTCATTACTTCTTCCCCATTACTCCTTCTTCTCACCATTGCTCTCTCCACCTACCAGAGAGAGGTTTAGGCAAGTGCAACTTGCTTCATGAAGGAACTCAAGTTTTATTGTTCCATTCTCTTCTTCACAAGATTCTAAGCCACTTTACTACTTAGCATTTTCAAATTTCATGGCTCCTTTCAAGAAGATCTAAGTTTCTAGCATTTTGATCCTCTTGGTTTGGATCTACTAAAGTGGCTTGCTTTCAAAACTAAGAGTTCCTTGTAGTAGGCATTCTGATCGTATGCAAGATTGGTTTTGGGATGACCGATTCCACCAAGTCCTGGCCGAGATGGAGTTCCTCGAGTTCCTGAGCCTTTACGCACGTTTGTCTTGGCCATGGGGAGAAGACGAAGCTTTTACGCCCACGTTTTACGTGTTAGCGTAGTGCTTAGTTTTACGCCCATATTTTACATGACAGCGTATTATTCAGCCTTTTACGCACACGCAATCGCGTGCCAGCATACTTCATTTTTTACGTTGAATCCCTATAAATTTTACGCTCGAGATTCTCCCGCTCGCGTAAAATTTGCTCGCATAAATCGTGCTCGCGTAAATCCCTGGCCCGAGCAGACTCTCGCGTGCGTAAAAGTCTGGCTCGACTTCACTAGCGTAGAGTTTGCTCGGGAGTTCGCATGCGTAAAATCTTACGCACGTCTAATCTCGCTTGTGTACAACCCGGCTAGCGTAAAACACCACCCACGTGCACCCTTGCTCGTGCTCGCGTAGAGCCGCTTTACGCTTAAGGCCCTTGGCCTAGCGTAATGGCGCACTCGCGTAGAGCCTTAAGAACCTTGCGTACTCGATTGACTTTATGACTTGCACTATTCATGAATTGACAAATACGGATGGATTTATGTCCGGGCTAATAATGGCATGGAATGGCATAGCAAATACTTGATATGACATGACATGACGAGATATGGCAAGTACACACCATGGTGAACATTAAAAGCTGTTGCGACGGCTTGTAAAACATGACTATAATGGATTACCTGGACACCGTGATGATTGTGTTTGTACAAATAAACCAGTACTGTCTTGCATCATGTCTAGGATGGAGATCCCTGGGTACCACGGTCAGGGATACCTACTGCAATTTACTAAGGCTAATAAATTAAATTTTAGTCATGAAGAGATTTTCAGCTACAGGCAATCCCGTTATCTGGGCGCACCAAGTGGACTTGTAGCCTACCGACGAGTAGGGCACATTTCCAGCACACAGTCATGTTGCATCCTTCGTAAACGACATTCGACCTGGATAACCTGGATGGTCAGCAGGGCTTGTGGCTGTTGGGATAATCTTATCGTATCTTGCTAGTAACTAGGCTTGTGCTAACCCTAGCTAGTTAAAGTATCAAACCGTACTCATTGCTTGGCCGTGATTGATTGAATAGAATTTAGCCCAGCTTAGTCTTGTCCTGATCATGTACAAGATTGTAACATGACCTGATTTCCTGTGCCTTACTTATTGGTAAATAAGATACCAAGTTCTGTTCAGATGAAGAGTTGCAACCCCGGTCTTGTTTGGTTTAAGGGTTGTAACTTGGCTATCTGAATAGTCCTATGGTTATCTTACCATATATCGTCCTGATTATTTATGCTTACCTTGACAATAATGATCAGGGACCAGTTCTGTTCAGGCGAAGGGTTACATCTCCGATCCTTTTGGTTTAAGGGTTGTAACTGGCTTCCGGAGCAGTTCTGTGTCTTCTTCTCGTTTATTGTCCTATTGCATCCCGTGTCATGCTCGTCCTGTTTTACAAGAATATGACATGACATGGTTACCTATGATTGCCTTAACAATAAAGATCAGGGGCAAGGCTCTGTTCAAGCGAAGGGTTACAACTCGGTCCTTGTTTGGTTTAAGGGTTGTAACCTGGCTCCCGGAGCAGTTCCTTATCATCTCTTCGTTTATTGTCTTATTTCACCCTATGTCAAGACTAATCATGTTTTACTTTACCAGCAGTATTTGGGACGGGTTTCTATTCAGGTGAAAGGTTGCAACCCCGGTCCTTGTTTGGTTTAAGGGTTGTGACCTGGCTACTTGAATGGTTTCCTCGTGCTCGATTCATTATTGTTGTCCCTGTTATTATCAGTAGCTTTATAATTATCTTTGATATTCATTTATGATATACTGGTTTTAGCTCCTAAATGAAGCCTCTTTTGTGGCACTTGCTCTTTCTGGGGTCTGACCCAGCTGGTTTTGTATGGCCAGATTTCGGAGTAGCTCCAGAGGATCTACCTACCCTCCAGCCAGATGGTGACCACCAGGCGTAACCCTAGCAACGAGTGGGTTTCTTTTGTTCTCCCACTATATTGTAAAAATTCTTTTGAGGCGTTTAGCCGACGAGCACGTGTTAGCTCGATTGTACCTTTATTTACTGTCTGCCTACGGGCTGTAGCATGATTGACAAATCCTAGGGTTGATCATGTATGACTGAAACTCTTGCTAGTCTTGATTTTGTACGACTAGCTTCATGATCATCCAAATATGTAATGTATGGGACGCCTTACTATTGTATATTTGGGGCTCTGATATCTTATAATTGTTATTACTTGCTTGAGATTGAGACAATATGCTTGTTCATGACCTTAAGTGACTGATGGCTTGTAGATAAACCCTCATGTATCTAGACAACCGTGACCGTATAGCGAGGTAGATTGCACTTCAATATACGTAGCTGCTGTGTTCGTCCCGCTCTCCAGTATTCTGGTTCTGGGGCGTTACATGGTTTAAGTGGTGGCCCATGCAGGTCTTGTAAATCAAGATATGTGAGAGTTTACCGAATAGATGTCTCAATCAGTACTCGCCCTTGATCTCTGCTCGTATCTTCTGAATCCCTATAATCTTGACTTGATCACATGCTTGTATCGTTGATCTGTCCTATTCCTTCTTATTGTTCCCTATGTCTTCTTCTTCAGCGATTGTTCCTGGACCTGCCGATCAGCAAGGCGGAGCACCTCCCGCAGACCAGCAGCAACCTGGAGATCAAGCCCAATTCAGGAGTAGCCTCCAGAGTCGTGCCTACTGGAGGAGAGCCACCCGTTTAGCCGTCCAGCCTGCAGAACCTGATGATGGCAATTTGGTGGATCTTATCAGGTCATTATTAGCTTCCAGGATTGTCGAGGAGATGTCTTGCACCAGGCGGTGGCAGATGCTTTGACCAGAGGAGGTCATCAGGGTAACAGCACGGCTAACCGCTTTAAGCGCTTGAACCCTCCATTCTTCGACGGCAGTGAGGATGCAATCGTGCTGATGCTTGACTTCAGGACACGGAGGTGATTCTAGAAGCATCAAGGACTCCAGAAGCGAGAAGGTGGCCGTAGTGCACCTGCACTTATTGGATCTTGCCCGCAGCTGGTGGGCGGCGCAGGCCGTTAGATTATTCGCACCCATTGCTTGGGCGGTATTCAAAAAAGGTTCCAGACCAAGTATTTCGATGCTGTAGCTCGATACGATCTACAGACGAGGTTCATCAATCTAAGCAGATGGACAGGACGGTCGACGAATATGCGCCGAGTTTTCGAGACTCAGTCGGTTTGCTCCCACCTTGGTAGCAACGAGTTCGACAGAGCCCAGCGGTTCCAGCAGGGACTGCACCTGGAGATTCTATTGGCGGTGGAGCAGTTTGAGCATCAGACTTTTGATGCGGTATTGAGAGCAGCTAGGAGACATGAGTATACCTTCCAGAGGATTATGGATCGGACAGGGGTCGAAGCGATCCCATGGCCAGATGAATCAGTCATCAGCACCAGCCCCGGCAGCCAGGGCTTTGACCATTGGAGCTCCAAGGCGGGCGGCCTCAGTGACGTCGGTTCAGCATTCCAACCCGATGCACCCTCAGCAGCAGAAGCAGCAGTCTTCCACAGTGGGATGTTCACACTGCGAAAGCTGGGGCATGTGGTATCAGAGTATCGCAGAGCACAGGGTTTGTGCTTGGTTTGTGGTACCCCAGACCACAGGGTTGGGAACTGCCCGAACAGGGGGAGTTCTCATCCTCATCAGCCTTCTCTAGTCCTTCGGTGGAGGACCCGCTCCAGTCCAGCAACAGTAGCAGTACCCGTTTCGAGGCCATTGCCGCCGCCCAAGCATTCCTGCAGCAGAGACCACAACAGTATGCCCAAGCCCAAGCCTTGATCCAGAGCAGGCAGAGAGGATTTCAGCAGAAGGGACTCGCGCCCAGGGGGCATGGTCAAGTGCTGGCCTTGACCATGGAAGAGGAAGGAATAGCACCCGGTGAGGTAGTGGCAGGTACTATTCTCGTCAACACCTTTCCAGCTTCAGTATTATTGATTCTGGTGCCTCGCATTCATTTATGTCTGCACGATTTGCGACACAGATAGGATTGGAGCCCGAGTCATTATCAGTGAGGCTCAATATACTTACTGGTAATGGACTTATGGGAGTAGATAGGGTGTTTTCCTCGTGTCGGATCGTAGTTAGCGGTAGAGAGTTCCCTGCTAGATTGATAGAGTTTCGATGGCCGATTATGATGTGGTCTTAGGGATGGATTGGTTGAGGGACCAGCTAGGATAGACTGCCATATTGGCAGGGTTGTTTTTAGCATTCCAGGCGAGCCGAAGTTTTTCTTTTTTCGAGGCAAAGTTGAGCCTTCTCCTCCAGTGTTGCGGATGGCGGTAGCAGTAGTGCAATTACCTCGATAGTCGAGGAGTTTTCAGATATTTTCCCAGAAGAGCTTCCAGGAATACCGCCAGAGCGAGAGATCAGTTCACTATCGACTTGATCCCCGGGACAGCCCCAGTATCAGAGAGAGTCTACAGGATGGCGCCGTCAGAGTTGGAGATATTATACAAGTGATTGAAGAGCTTAGAACCAAGATTCATTCGTGCTAGTGGATCGCCTTGGGAGCCCCGATACTTCTTGTGAAAAAGAAGGATGGTACATCCAGATTATGTATTGACTATCGTACCTTAAACTCAGTGACAATTAAGAACAGATACCCTCTCCCGAGGATAGATACTTGTTTGATCAACTCAAAGGGGCAGCCGTATTCTCTAAGATCGACTTGCGCTCAGGATATCATCAGATCAGAGTCAGAGAGAAGGACATCCCGAAGACAGCTTTCAGATCTAGATATGGGCATTGGAAGTTCCTTGTTATGCCATTCGGAGCAACCAATGTGCGGCTGTATTCATGGACCTCATGAATCGCATCTTCATACCCTATTTGGATCAGTCCGTGATTGTGTTTATAGACGACATCCTTGTCTACAGCAAGAGTGAGGCGGAGCATGAGCAGCATCTTCGTGTAGTTTTCAGATTCTCAGAGAGCACCAGTTGTATGCCAAGTTCAGTAAATGCGAGTTCTGGCTCGATCGCATTTCGTACTTGGGTCATATCATCACTAGAGCGGAGTAGAAGTGGATCCCCAGAAGATCGTGGCTATCGAAATGTGGCCAGTGCCCAGTACAGTTACAGAAGTTCGTTTTTCTTGGCTTGACCGGCTACTACCGACGATTCGTTTCGGACTTTGCTCGTATATCAGCACCATTGACCCAGTTGACCCGCAAGGATGTGCAGTTTGCTTGGACAGCAGAGTGCCATGATTCTTTTGAGAAGTTGAAGCAAGGCTTGATGACGACACCCATTCTCATACTTCCAGATGGGACCGAAGAATTTTTATTGTACTGTGATACTTCAGCAGAGGTTTATGATGTATTTTGATGCAGTATGGGAAGGTAATAGCTTATACGTCACGATAACTTCGTGATCATGAGAGAATTATCCAACCTACGACTTGGAACTGGCAGCAGTAGTGTTTGCACTCAAGCTTTGGAGACACTACTTGTATGGAGATAGGGTAGAGTTTTTCACCGACCATAAGAGCCTGAAGTGTGTGTTCACTCAGAAGGATCTTAACATGCGTCAGAGAAGATGGCTAGAGCTGCTTGTGGATTATGATGTCAACCTGCAGTATCATCCTGGAAAGGCCAACGTTGTTGCAGATACATTGAGCAGAAGAGCCGAGTTTATTTCTTGACAGCGCAACCAGAGTTGTTAACAGATCTTCAGAAGATGGGTATAGAAGTTGTCCTTCCTACCAATGTGGCATTGATGGCCAGCATGCAAGTTCAGTCCAGTATAGTTGAGAGGATCAAGATAGCTCAGTCCTCCGATTCTAAGCTTCAGTGGCTTAAAAAGAATATGAAGCAGGACAACGACCAGAACTATGCATTCATGAAGATGGTACACTTCGATATGGTAAGCGTCTTTGTGTACCCAGTGGAGATATCAGACAGGAGTTCACGGCGGAAGCTTACAGTTCTCAGTATTCGATTCATCCCGGTGGCACAAAGATGTACCGTGATATTCGTCAGCACTTTTGGTGAATGGCATGAAAAGGAAGATAGCCCGATTTGTCTCTCGGTGTTTGGTTTGTCAACAAGTTAAAACTGAACATCAGAGGCCAGCTGGACTTCTTCAGCCCTTGCCAATTCCAGAATGGAAGTGGGAGCATATGACCATAGATTTTGTGACTGGATTACCTAGGTCCCCGGCCGGTAGATGCTATTTGGGTTATAGTTGACAGGCTCACGAAGGTAGCTTACTTTCTCCCATTCAGAGGACGGCTCAGCTAGCAGAAATGTATCTCAGGCAGATCGTTAGACTTCATGGTGTACCAGTCAGTATCACCTCGGACAGAGATTCAAGATTCACGTCGTACTTTTGGCGTAGTCTGCAAGAGAGTTTGGGAACTCGCCTCCAGTTCAGCTCAGCTTATTATCGCAGACAGATGGTCAGTCGAAACGTACGATCTAAACTCTTGAGGATATATTGAGATCTTGTACACTCGACTTCGATAGATCGTGGGAAGATCACCTGCACCTGGTGGAGTTCTCGTACAACAATAGTTTCAGGCCAGTATCCAGATGGCACTGTTCGAGGCCCTATATGGTAGAAAATGCAGGTCTCCGCTAGCATGGGATGATATTGGTGAGAGATAGATGCTCGGTCTGAAAATGATTGCTCAGACGGTTGAGGTGATTAGAAGAGTCAGAGATCATCTTCGAGTTGCCCAAGATCGCCAGCGCCATTGGGCCGATTCTCATCGCGACACCTTGAGTTTTCTGTCGACGACCATGTATTCCTGAGAATTTTGCCTAACCGTGGCATCATTCATTTCGGCGTAGGAAAGCTTAGTCCTAGGTTTATAGGGCCATTCAACATTCTGGAGCGAGTAGAAGATGTGTCCTATCGTCTCGCTCTTTCGCCGTCGCTACGTGAGGTGCATGACGTATTCCATGTATCCTAACTACGATGGTATATCCCGGACCCGAGCCACATCCTGGATCATTCGAATTGGTTGTTGGTACCAACCTTTCGTATGAGGAGAGGCCCGTGTCTATATTGGACCAGAGGAGAAGATACTCAAGAACAAGACTATTAAGTTAGTCCGTGTTGCTTGGGTCATCACTCTTTGGGTGAGTCAACGTGGAGCGTAAGGATGATATCTGATCGTGATATTCCGACATGTTTGACTCATAGGTATAGTGTCCTTCTTATGCCTTATGCACTCGATTTTTTTGTTTGCATGAATGATCGCTTGATTGATTGCTTAGTATAGCTTGCCTGTGATTAGTATAGCCTATCCTTGCTTCTCTAGCATCTTGATTAAATTTCGAGGACGGAATTCTTTTAAGGTGGATAGAGTTATAACGACCGTAGTTCGTATTACGTATTTTGGTATACGTATGCGTATATTGCATATTTCTGGCATGGTTTATTCTGGTAATTCCTTGTTTGGTTCGGCCCGGCTTGACTTGGTTGGCTTGATTCGGCTTGGTTTTCCATAGCTTCGGTTTTGCTTGGTTTTGAGTAGACCAAACCACTTCCACCTACCACCCCTTCCTTTTTTAATAGCCGCCCAACACTCTCTCTCATTACTTCTTCCCCATTACTCCTTCTTCCTCACCATTACTCTCCCACCTACCAGAGAGAGGTTTAGGCAAGTGCAACTTGCTTCATGAAGGAACTCAAGTTTTATTGTTCCATTCTCTTCTCCACAAGATTCTAAGCCACTTTAGTACTTAGCATTTTCAAATTTCATGGCTCCTTTCATGAAGATCTAAGTTTCTAACATTTTGATCCTCTTGGTTTGGATCTACTAAAATGGCTTGCTTTCAAAACTAAGAGTTCCTTGTAGTAGGCATTCTGATTGTATGCAAGATTGGTTTTGGGATGGTCGGATTCCACCAAGTCCTGGCCGAGATGGAGTTTCTCGAGTTCCTGAGCCTTTACGCACGTTTGTCTTGGCCATGGGGAGAAGACGAAGCTTTTACGCCCACGTTTTACGTGTTAGCGTAGTGCTTAGTTTTACGCCCACGTTTTATGACAGCGTATTATTTAGCCTTTTACGCACACGCAATCGCGTGCCAGCGTACTTTATTTTTTACGCTGAGTCCCTATGAATTTTACGCTCAGGATTCTCCCGCTCGCGTAAAATTCTGTTCGCGTAAATCGTGCTCGCATAAATCCCTGGCCCGAGCAGACTCTCGCATGCGTAAAAGTCTGGCTCGAGTACTTCACTAGCGTAGAGTTTCGCTCGGGAGTTCGCATGCGTAAAATCTTACGCGCGTATAATCTCGCTTGCGTACAACCCGGCTAGCGTAAAACACCACCCACGTACACCCTTGCTCGTGCTCGCATAGAGCCGCTTTACGCTTAAGGCCCTTGGCCTAGCGTAATGGCGCACTCGCGTAGAGCCTTGAGCCCCTTGCGTACTCGGTTGACTTTATGCCTTATACTATTCATAAATTGACAAATCACGGATGGATTGATATGTCCGGGCTAATAATGGCATGGAATGGCATAGAAAGTACTTGATATGACATGACATGACAAGATATGGCAAGTACACACCATGGTGAACATTAAAAGCTGTTGCGACGGCTTGTAAAACATGACTATAATGGATTACCTGGACACTGTGGATGATTGTGTTTATACAAATAAACCAGTACTGTCTTGCATCATGTCTAGGATGGAGATCCCTGGGTACCACGGTCAGGGATACCTACTGTAATTTACTAAGGCTAATAAACTAGAATAATTCAGTAGTCATGGAGAGATTTTCCAGCTACAGGCAATCCCGTTATCTGGACGCACCAAGTGGACTTGTAGCCTGCCGACGAGTAGGGCACATTTCTAGCACACAGTCACGTATTACATCCTTCGTAAACGGACATTCGACCTGGATAACCTGGATGGTCTGCAGGGCTTATGGCTGTTGGGATAATCTCATTGCATCTTGCTAGTAACTAGGCTTGTGCTAATCCTAGCTAGTTAAAGTATCAAGCCGTACTCATTGCTTGGCCGTGATTGATTGAATGGAATTTAGCCCAGCTTAGTCTTGTCCTGATCCTGTACAAGATTGTAACATGACCTGATTTCCGTGCCTTACTTATCGGTAATGATGAGATACCAAGTTCTGTTCAGATGAAGAGTTGCAACCCCGGTCCTTGTTTGGTTTAAGGGTTGTAACTTGGCTATCTGAATAGTCCAATGGTTATCTTACCATATATCGTCCTGATTATTTATGCTTACCTTGACAATAATGATCAGGAACCAGTTCTGTTCAGGCGAAGGGTTACAACTCCGGTCCTTATTTGGTTTAAGGGTTGTAACCTGGCTCCCGGGGCAGTTCTGTGTCTTCTCCTTGTTTATTGTCCTATTGTATCCCGTGTCATGCTCGTCCTGCTTTACAAGAATATGACATGACATGGTTACCTATGATTGCCTTAACAATAAAGATCAGGGGCAAGGCTCTGTTCAGACGAAGGGTTACAACTCCGGTCCTTGTTTGGTTTAAGGGTTGTAACCTGGCTCCCGGAGCAGTTCCTTATCCTCACTTCGTTTATTGTCTTATTTCACCCTATGTCAAGACTAATCATGTTTTACTTTACCAGCAGTATTTGGGACGGGTTTCTATTCATGTGAAAGGTTGCAACCCCGGTCCTTGTTTGGTTTAAGGGTTATGACCTGGCTACTTGAATGGTTTCCTCGTGCTCGATTCATTATTGTTGTCCCTGTTATTATCAGTAGCTTTATAATTATCTTTGATATTCATTTATGATATGCTGGTTTTAGCTCCTAAGTGAAGCCTCTTTTGTGGCACTTGCTCTTTCTGGGGTCTGACCCAGCTGGTTTTGTATGGCCAGATTTCGGAGTAGCTCCAGAGGATCTACCTACCCTCCAGCCAGATGGTGACCACCAGGCGTAACCCTAGCAACGAGTGGGTTTCTTTTGTTCTCTCACTATATTGTAAAAATATTCTTTTGCGGCGTTTAGCCGACGAGCACGTGTTAGCTCGATTGCACCTTTATTTACTGTCTGCCTACGGGCTGTAGCATGATTGACAAATCCTAGGATTGATCATGTATGACTGAAACTCTTGCTAGTCTTGACATTTTGTGACTAGCTTATGATCATCCAAATATGTAATGTATGTGACGCCTTACTATTGTATATTTGGGACTCTGATATCTTGTAATTGTTATTACTTGCTTGAGATTGAGACAATAGCTTGTTCATGACCTTAATGACGATGGCTTGTAGATAAACCCTTATGTATCTAGACAGCCGTGACCGTATAGCGAGGTAGGTTGCACTTCAATATACGTAGCTGGCTATGTTCGTCCCCGCTCTCCAGTATTCTGGTTCTCGGGTGTTATACTATATTTATCTCTCTATCGAGCCACGCCCGCGGCGTTGATGGTTAACTCAGCATGTAATGATATATATTTTACTTAAGCATGAAGGAGTAGGAAAGAGAGTCAATGTCCCCCCACCTTGAGTCGATTTGCCTTGTTGTTTCGCCGAGCCATTGCGGCTCGATTCATAACTTCGTTGTACGAGCAACTCTCCTGACTAGCCATTCGAGCACTTCGTGCTTCATTGAATTATACGTCCGTTTTGGCTTACCGTGCCAATGCCTCAGTCCGTCGTAAGGCGACGATTTGCTTTCGTATACCCCTTACTGAATATGGCAAAAGATCGACCTCTAATATTTCAGCGTAAACGTATAGCCTGCACATGAAAGCAACTAAAATCAATACTTGCATCGATTCGGACTTGCGTCTTAGTCGATTCGATTTCTTAGAATCTTCGAGCCGATTCAACGCACTTAGCCTTCGGACCAACTCAACACTTGCATTGATATTACTCGATGCGTTCCTCGGGTCGACGTAACTCTTTGCATCGATTCGCATCAATACATTTCATTCGGTCAACGCGACTATTTGAGTCAACGACTCAGCATAATGCACCGTACGGAGCGGGGCATTACATGGGTCGTCCTTCTGAGCAGACTTGATTCTCTCCAATAGGCTCGGTTCTAGCCGCATTTGTGCCAGTTTTACGTCTCTAAAACGAACTCGAAGTTCAATGTCCATTCCTTCCAAGTCACGCATCAGTCGACTATTGATGCATAACGAAGCTAAGTACTTCCGACTCAGCGCATCCGCTACAACATTTCCTTTGCCCGGTGTATAGTCAATCGATAAGTCATAGTCCTTGATCAGTTCGAGCTATCGCCTCTATCGCAAATTCAGTTATTTCTGGGTGAAGAGAAACTTGAGGCTTTTGTGGTCCGTATAAATTCTGTACGCCACGCCATGAAGATAGTGACGCCACAGCTTCAATGCGAACACAATCGCCGCTAGTTCTAGGTCATGCGTGGGGTAGTTCTTCTCGTGCGGCTTCAACTGTCGGGAAGCAAAAGATATCACCTTATCTTGTTGCATGAGCACACACCCCAAGCCCTGGCCAGAAGCATCGCTGAAGAGTTGAAATCCCTCAGTCCCTTCAGGAAGAGCAGGTATCGAGGCCGAAACGAGCCGTTGCTTGAGCTCCTGGAAGGAAGCTACACAGTCGTCTGACCACTCGAATGCGACTCCTTTTTGGGTGAGACGAGTCAACGGTGATGCAATCTTCGCGAAGTCCTTCACGAAGCGTCGGTCGTATCCCGCCAAGCCTAGGAAGCTTTGAATTTTGCTAACTGATGCGGGCCGTTTCCAATCAGCAACTGCCTCAACTTTTTTCGGATCGACTGAGATGCCCGCGGCGGAGATGATGTGCCCGAAAAATGAGACGTTGTTCAGCCAGAATTCGTACTTGATCCTCTTCGCATACAACGAAGTCTCTTGAACGGTTTGGAGTACCGTCCGCAGGTGCTCTGCATGTTGCGCTCGATCCTTCGAATAGACGAGGATGTCGTCGATGAAGACTACTACGAATTTGTTAACGAAAGGATGGAACACCCGATTCATTAGATCCATGAAGACGGCAGGGGCATTTGTCAGACCGAATGGAATTACCAAGAAGTTGTAGTGGCTGTAGCGAGCGCGGAAGGCAGACTTCGGCACGTCATCTGGCTTGACTTTGAGTTGGTGATAACCTGATCGCAGATCAATCTTCGAAAATACCGTTGCACCTTGGAGCTGGTCAAACAAGTCGTCGATGCGGGGAATGGGGTATTTGTTTCGGACGGTGGCCTTATTCAATTCTCGATAGTCGATGCAGAGCCGCATCGATCCATCCTTCTTTTTCACAAATAGCATGAGCGTACCCTACGGCGAGACACTCGGACGGATAAATTCTTTGTCAAGTAATTCCTGTAGTTGTGCCTTCAGTTCTTTCAATTCTGCAGGGGCCATTCTGTACGGAGCTTTCGAGATCGGTCGGATGTCGAAGAAGGTGTCGATAATGAACTTAATTTCTCGATCGGGCGACATGTCGGGTAGCTCATCCGGGAACACGTCTGAAAATTCTGCCACAATATCGGCCTGACCCGCGTTTGCACCATCATGTCTTATGTCACGAACGGACGCCAAATAGCCTTCACATCCGGAATGAAGTAGCTTCCGAGCAAAAATTGTCGAGATCACCATGCACGTTGGCAATGCCTCGCCACACGAATAGCAGAATTGGGGCACTCCAGATATGCGGAAGGTGATCTTCTTTCCTGCACAGTCGATGGTAGCGTTGCAAGGACCGAGCCAATCCATACTCAGTATGATATCGAATTCCTTCATATCTAAAACTATCGCATCAAGATCGATCTTTTGACCCCCAATACATATGATTTCTCCCCCCGTAGGCTAAATTTGTGAGTAGTGGCACGCCCGAAGGCATACTTACGTTAAGATCGAGCTCTAACGACATTATAGAAAATTTGTGCTCGGCGGCAAAGTTCGCCCATATAAAATTATACGAAGTGCCTGAATCAAATAACACACGAGCAGGTACATTACTGAAATTCGATATACATGTCACAACAGTGTCGGAAGCGAATGTCTCGTCTCGAGTCAGGGCGAAGACGTGCCCTTGAGCATTAGGACGTCGGTCTTGGTTGTTGGGTTGAGTGGGCTGAGGAGGTCGGGGCGCCTGTCCTTGATTCTCTTGACGGTTTTGTTATGGTGGAGCATTGTGAATCGATCTGTGGTTCATGCAATCTCGAGCGAGGTGGCCCTTTTGTTCGCAAACATAGCAATCCCCTCTGAAGCTGAAGCAGTTGTTGGCACCGTGCTCAAGGCGATTGCATTTGGTGCAACGAGGTAACGTGTTCAAGCCCTTATAGCCGCCATTATTTGGATGCTTTGACACGTGATTGTTGCCTCCCGTATAGCTGGGACGTTTGTGATTGGAATTGCGCTTAAAGTCTGCAGCAACGGGAGGGTACTAGCTCTCAAGGTGGAGAGCATGATTTAGAGCATCGCCCGTGATCTTGTACTCCGAAATCGCTACATGAGCCCCGATAGAGCGTCGCAGATCCACTTTGAACTGTCGCACACGACACTCCTCTGTAGGAAGAAATGTACCAGCAAATTTGGACAATTTGTTGAATTCTGCGGCATACTGTTCTACTGTCCGGTTCCCTTGCCTCAACTATATGAATTCATTTTCTTTCTCTTGGCGAACAGCGGAGGAAAGGTACTCGACTTCAAAGGCTTTACGGAATATGGCCCAAGAGATCGGTGCTGAGTTGTTGTCGCGTCGGATCGTTCGTTTGTGCACGCCCCACCAGTCGTGCGCATTCAAACGCGGTTGAACTTGTGCGCAGGCGACTTGCTTGGATTCTTTAATGCCGAGGAGCTCGAAGTGATCTTCCAGCTCTTCCAACCAGTCGATTGCCATAGAAGGGCCTTCGGTATAGCTGAAGGAAGTAAGGCACGCTTTCTTGAATTCTGACACTTCAAAGTTGTATCTTTTCGGTGCCGTCGGTTGACGCTCGGGCTCCTCCGTGTCGACTTCGATGGGTTGGACCATTGGCACGGTGACAGTAGGCACAGTCACAGAATTTTTGTCGGCCACAATTGTCTGGACGATCTGCTGCAGAGTATCTAGCTATTTTTTGTTGCAGCTTAGCTTGTGCGTCGAAGCGAGCTTCGAACTGGGCCTGTCGTGCCTCTGTATGTTGATGTCAGTTCTCGGACTATTTCTGCTGTGCCTCCATCATGTGCAGCATCCTTTTGATGGCATTGTTAAAAGCTCCGACCCGTAAATTGCTCGACCCGCTAGAAGCGCTCTGTTCTTGCTCGGCCATGGGTTCCGGTACTTCTGCAATACGAAGGCAAACACATCAGTCTCAAATTATTACGGACTCATTGTATAGAAGAACATATCTCATCGATGCGAGGTCAAAGGTTTGAAACTCTAGACATGAGCCAAAGGATACAAAGTCGTGCTCTGATACCATTATGTCATGCCCCAATTTCGTAGAATCGATAGTCGTCCCCTGGGTGTGATGTCGTGCAAACCTAAGTTGCGATCGCACAAGACATAGTCATTAGGTTATCCGAAACACAACATCAAGTTATAGTACGCAGAGAAATTGGATGACACATTTGAAATAGAAGTAAACTTTTCATTGATAATAAAACTTCATTTACATGACTCCTTTACAATTAGTGTCGCGTGGGCTACAACATGACTCGACTTACAAAATGAACGCTGATGAGATAGTCGTTCCATACATTACATCTTTTTTTACAAGCAAAACATAACACTTTCCACCTGCTATTGAGGGAAGTCGAGTCGTCATTTTTTCTTTCTTTTGGACTGAGTGTAGGGTCTTCAAAAGGATTTTCAGAAACAAGCCTTCAACTCACGAACGAGACTTCAAAAATATTCACGCTGCCTTGAGCTTTAAGTGGCACGCCCTTCCTGGTTCGGGGTACCTGCGTGGAGAGCGAGGATCAATATATTACACTTTGTACTAATACGTGGCTTTAAGTTCCAAGCTCTCATTTGGTTGAAGAGTTTATATGACTTAGTTATGAATGTTTCTAACCATCCTAACAAATTTTAAACAAGCATATAACAAGCATAATGTGAATTACGTTGGAACTTACCTACGGCAGACCACGCCTTATGAGGCTTACCATGTTCTTCCCTGTCAATTGTTATCAACTTCATACCAAGTGCAATATTACGTGTGATTGGTCACTGGCTCCCAGAGCCATCGTGGACTCTTCTAGCTTTTGTTAGTCGGGGCCCTTACAGCGCAAGTAGCGAGCCCCGCTGCAAGTCTCCGTCTAACTCGTGCTTATGTACAGCTATGTATTTGTTTCCTTTTTCGACCGCAACGGTCCCGTGGCCCCGAGTTGCCGTTTGGGGAAACTCTACCTTGTCGACAAGTTGTCCGTGACCGTACAAAGACAAAAATTTTAGTTATTAAGGTATAGCCTACATTCTCTTTGAAAACTTGATCATTTTAGCGTGTCCGTGCCCTTGTATTTATTCTTTCATTTGCAACAACATTATCGATTTTCCTAAGAAGGGGTCGAGAAGAGAAGGGTCAGCCACTCACCTTGAGTTTGCTTGAGGCGAGAGAACTTGTTGGTTGCGCTAGACGTCACCTACGCGATTACCTGGAATCATACAAACAACCGATTAAAATACTGTATTATTCATAAAGTTCGATAGAAAATGCGAGTTCGAAATGCAAGCCATGAAAACCATCAAAAACATTCACGAAAACGCATTCAGAAAACCAAGGCCAAAACCAACGCAAGCGGTGTGAAAAATAGAACAACGGAAGGTCTCTTCCGACTCAGCCGCAGAGTCAATCCTTGAGTCGCAACCCGCGGAATATGGGACTTGGTTCCGAAGAAGCCATTCCATAACGGGGAATGGATCTTAATTCAACCGTTCCCGTTAGACCGATTCGATCGATCCCGACCGAATCGATGGCGACAGTGTTCCTTTCTTGCACACCCCATGGACGGAGAACGAGGTACGATGTAGGGACGGGGCACTACACTGGATAGTTTAGCACTACAAAGAGGCTTGTGACCTCATGCTACAGTAGTATGACACTACGATGAGGTACCCAGGTGGGGTAAAGCCTCGGCTTTAAGCCATGTCATAGCGGCATAGCACCGCAAAGAAGCGCAATGCTTCATGCTATGACTCTTTATAAAGAACTCACCTATAGTGTATGGACAGAGATATCAGGCCGTCTTTTGAGGGTAAACTTGTAGACGCCCAAAAATTATACACTGAAACCAGGCTGGCACAAGGCCTTTAATATGCAGCCATAAGCACAGTTGATGTCATTATGTGAGTAGGAAGAATTGCAGTTATAGTGCAGAATTCAAGGCTTAGTCCATTCTTGTATCATGCTGCTATTTAATCTATGCGGGGAGATTCAAGTCGTAGCGACATCTCTCCTAATGCATGATGGACAGTCACTGTGGGGAACGCTCAACCCATATATTGAGATATGTGGAGGATTGTTGGTATTTTACCTTTGGACTAGGAAAGATAGTCCCACATCGGCTACACCAAATAGTGAGTATCTCAATATAATGCATTGCTTGTGTTGAGGTGGGCACATGAGGTGTGGTGGGGCACAAGTGTGTGTCATGTGAAAGTATTTTCCTAGAAGGAAAAAAGGATTAATTCCAACAAAGATGTAAGTTGATTTTTGTTGTGCGGACTCGGACTCGGACACAGACTCCAGGATGTCTCGTGCATACACGAGAGTGTTCGGAGGGTAGGCGTGGACTGGCACACTTCTATGCTGATTGTGGGATGATCTAAAATATCAAACTCTATTTTTGATTAGTCCCACATCGGATAGGAGAAGAGGTGAAGTCTCACTCCACTCTATAAATAGAGCCCCTTGGCCTCCTTTGAAAGATGCACCAAGAAGAGAGTTAAAGGTGTCCGTAAAGTCCAGGAAGCCCGTTCAAGTCTCAAATATTGACTGACGAGCGTTCCAGAAGTTCTCTAGAACTTGCTGGTTCCTGGAAGCGGATCGTATATAGGCGAATATTCTTTGAGCAACGGTGATCTTATAACCCAAGCAAAGCAGCCTTTCTCTTTTTTCTTTCCTTCTCTTCTTCTCTAATCTAATCGGATACTTCTTGTGGGCTTTCGTCGCTGCTGTGCTAGCAACTCGATTTGTACCTTTCTAAAAGAAGCTCTACTTTCGTTTGCTGTTGTAACAAAATTTCTTTAGATTTTTGTTACCCAGAATCCTCTACGGATCTCTGTAGTGCACCTTCTTTGAAGTATTGCTACAAAATATTGTTACTATTGAGATAACTGTTTCGTTTCTCTGTTTTCCATCAAAAATTACGCCTGGGGAATAACATATCATGCACTGTGCATGTCATCGATGACCCACAACTCCTTCTGAACTGTGTGAATGATGATGCTCCCGCCTCAGATTGAGTTTGCTGCAAACCTTGATCTCCTTCCTGGCTTTGAACTGCTGAAACCGATGTTGCTCTGTGAAGCTTTGGCAAACCACATGTCGCCAAAACTGCATCCGTAAAACAACCCCTACCTGGAGACAGACCAGCTATCATGGGGCTAACAGACTGGCCCTCAATCTTTGACTCATCACCATCCGTCGCTTTGTCTCGACGAACCGAATCCTCTGTATCCCTCAAAGCATCTAGAAGTCCCTCCTCAACAAGTTCTCGACGATCCACCACCTATCAAAAATCCTTCGAGCCTCCATTTTGTGTCTGTAGTCTACATGTAAAGCTCAGCGGCTTGAGCCTGTACATGCCACAATACAAATCTCGCCGAGCCAGCTATTGGGAACCCTTCACAAGCATCCAATCTTTGTCTATACGACAACCATCATCTGCCAGCCTTCCATTTGAAACCAAGTTGTAGCACAAACTCGGTACATATCGCACACCCATAAGGACAAACTTCTCACCAAACTCCATTGTCAAGTGCATATCATTTATGCCTACAACTGCAGCCGTCCCTTTGTCGCCCATCTTCACACGTCCAAACCTGTCGTCGCGGTATGACGTGAAGATCCTCCTATGTGGAGTGGCGTGATACGATGCCCCCGTATCCATGATCCAGTCGCCATCATGACACATGAAGGTTCCTCTGCGTCGATCGCTACGATGATGATATCTCCAACTGCCGTGAGATCCTCTTGATCGTCCTTCCCTTTGGCTTTCTCAGCTTTAAGCTTCATGCAGTTCCTCTTGATATGCCCCCTTTCACCACAGTGATAATAGCCCTCCTTACGGTCCACAATCGCAAGATCCCGAGAACTCTTCCATGTTTTCGCTTGTAACTTGGGTCGTCCCTTTTCATAGAAAGCCACCAGAGCGGACTCCTACGACGATTCCATTTGCTTGTGCCGGACCTCCTCATTCAACAAGCTACTTTTAACTGCCTCCATCATGACAACTCCATCAGGCACAGAGTTGCTCACAGACACAACCAACGACTTCCAGCTTTTCGGCAAAGAACTCAAGAGCAGTACGGCCTGAAGCTCATCATCAAGCATCATCTTCATCGCAGACAACTGATTGATGATACTTTGAACCTCGTTCAGATATTGTGCCACTGGGACACCCTCCGTATACTTCGAGTTGATGAGTTGGCGAATAAGAAATGCCTTGTTGCCAACCGTCTTTCTTTCATACAGGGAATGCAGCATCTCCCACAATACTTTTATGAACTCTCATGGACATGTGGTGAAACAATGAATCATCCAACCATTGGAGGAT
The DNA here is from genome assembly GCA_029216955.1 of Iris pallida. Taxonomy (NCBI): domain Eukaryota; kingdom Viridiplantae; phylum Streptophyta; class Magnoliopsida; order Asparagales; family Iridaceae; genus Iris; species Iris pallida. Next base: position 6,466,649 of record JANAVB010000398.1, on the reverse strand, counting down.
GAATCCAATGGCCTTCCGATCCAGTCGTTTATAGTCTTCAGCAGCTTTGTCTGTTGGCTTTCCGCTATCGCCCTCCAATGGACCATGCAAATCCTTGCACCAGAGAAGATCCTCTATCCTTGGCTTCCAAATTGTCCAATTTTCTCCTGTGGGGTGACCATACGAGTGTGCATCTGCTCCGTAGAAATCACTACAAGAAAATCTAGCATTTATGGCGCACAATTTACGGCGTGTTGTTGCTACGTGCCGTAAATGATACTCTTTTACAACGTGCAAATCTATGCACCGTAGAAGAGTTGTTTTTTGGATTTTTACGGCATGTTGGACATGCACGCCGTAATTGCAAACGTATTTACGACATTCATATTATCGCGCCTTGAAAGATAACATATTTACGACGTGTATTTGTGCATGCCGTAAATGATAACTTATTTACGACATGCATTTGTGCATGCTGTTAATGATAAATTATTTTGCGGCATGCATTTATGTGCACTGTATATGATAACTCATGTACAGCATCCATTTATGCGCGCCGTAAATGAGTACTTATTTACAGCATTCATTTATACATGTCGTGTAGGTTGTAATTATTTCTCTCTGATTAATAAACTTTTCCCCTAAGAATTATTGTTTCCCTAAAACACTCTTCCAACAAATTAACTTTTCTTCAAAGTTTATACAAATTAACTTTCTAACTTATTTATGACATGCATATATGCACGCCGTGCAGGATTAGATATGAGTTAGTTTATTTTGTTATATGGATTATAATTATTCGGACCCAACCCATTTTATCCAAACTAGATCAGACCCCTAGTTTTGTGTGGGTAGAGTTTAAATTAAACTAGACCATATTCTCAAAATGGAGAGGGTTTGGGTCGACATAAATCATATCTGACGTGAACTTGGACCCAGGATCGATGCAAAACTTATGAGATAATTAGCATTGTCTGACCCTCACCCGGTAGTAGCCTTAGAACACAATTTTCTCTCTTTCTCTACAATTTATGGCTCTTTCTCTACACAGTTCCCTTTCCCGGCCTTGCAATTTGGTGGTAAAATATTTGTAACCAATTATTTTTATATAACAAAATATAGTTGTTGCAAGAAGTTTTATATTATTAAGAACAAAAAAATTTTGTTGCACCAAGTATATATTTCTAATATTGCAACGGTTTATTTGCAGGAACGGAGCCCGGATTTAAATTATGGGGAGACCGTGCTACTACATATAGAAATATTTAAAGTTATTATGTTAATTAAAAATTAATAGCAAAAAAAAATACTAAAATTCAAACAAAAATGAACAATAAAGCAAATTAAGTCAATATTTTCAAAGTGTTATAAAAGAGAAAGTAAAAAATTGTACATAAAAAGTCTTCAACATATGTAAAATATTTATATTTAGCAGAAATGTCATGTTAATTAAAAAAATTTAAAGTTGTCATGTTAATTAAAATTTAATAGTAAAAAAATACTAAATTGAAGGACTTTCCAATTTTATAGTTAGATTGGGATTACATGTTAGTTAACTATTTCTTTAACTTATTTTTTGCTATGTTATATACTCTGCTTACGCTTGATCCTTGTTTAAATAAATGGGGATTGATATGGAAATATAAATAGTAATAATGATGATCGATATAATAATAATAATAATAATAATAATAATAATAATAATAATAATAATAATAATTTGACAGAAATATTCATCAAAGGTCTTTTACGACACGCTACATATGTCATAAATGATAAACATAATTTGGCGGGAATATCTTTTACGACGTCAAAATGTATGTTGTATTTGATTATGCGGGATAGCTTTTACGACATCCAAATGAACGCCGTATTTGTTTATGCGGGAATAGATTTTAGGGCATGTAAATGAATGTCGTATGTGATTATGCAGGAATAGTTTTACGGCGTGCAAATGTATGTCGTGAAAGATCAATTACGGCACACTAAATATGCCGTAAGTGGTTGTCGATATTTTATAAAAAATCAATTACAACATTCATTTGTTTACATTTACAGCGTGTATTTTAACATTTGTGGCGTTCTCAAGTGCGTCGTCAATATTAGGGTCATTTACGTCATGGTCTTTTACGGCACCAATTGTTGGGCGCGTGTGGAAGCATATGCCAACCCACGTAATCAAAACCAACCTCCGTTTAACGGACACCAAGCACAAGATGAAGACAAGTATATGGCGGTGACGTACGTCACCTGGACAAATTCTAACCTTTAATAACTCAGATGAAATTACAATATTGACAAAACTCACGTTGAACCCTTTGTCCTAATAGGTTCAACCCCCTCACAACTCTCAAGAGAAAAAAAAAACATATGATTACAATTGAGATCACTCACCAACCCATAGCAATCTCTTTAACCGAAGTTGACGACTCCTCGATTAGATCTTCTTCTTCCTTCTGTCTTGGATGTCGAAGTCGTAAGAGCAAAGTACAGACTTTATCTTAGATTTTCTTGTGGACGAGCACCCCGAATCTTCACTTTGTGCTTGTGTTTTGTGCCTCCACCCTCACCCCATATATATAGGATGAGAAAATCATATTCTAGTCATAATAGGATTTTTCGAAATAGGAATAAAATATGAATCCTATTATGCCTAAAATATTCCATCAACATCATATTTTAGATCATAATATGATTTCTTAAAATAAGAATCATATTATATCTAAAATAGCACAACACAAACTATGGATATCCAAATCAAATCAAATCAAATATTTAACTATATTTAGATTCCATAAATATGTTGTTACCAAATCCAAACTGGACTCCAACATGACATGTATCATAATAGATTTTGTATTGCCATGTCCTTACTTTGTGTCATATATGTGTATGTGCAAGATAGATGACAAGAATTTAAATGGAGACCTCCAAGCTAAAATATCATTAAGTTACCACTTTGGCCACCGTTTACTTAACTTCCAAAGAAACTGACGAATATGGACATGTGAGATTGGATCTATACGTAGGGGGCTGCCCAGGGACAAGCCTGACAAGACTTCGGACTTAGGCAACAACACCCCCCCCCCCCCCCCCCCCTATAGGGCCAACCTCCAGCTCATTTAGTTTTATTTTAGGATTGATCCAGTCCTGATACGACTTAAACCTATATCTTTTCAATAGGGATGAAGGGCAACCAAAATTAGCTTTAGCTAAAGCAACACAACCCTTTGGGCTTGCCCTCCCTATACGTAGAGCACTCAAAGTATGTCCGACGCCGACAAAAGCTTATATGCCATTACTTTTTTGCCCAGACCAAGGAATCAATTTATATGATGCCAACTTAGGAGTGCCTCTACAATTGCCTTGATGTGACATGACTCGATAGCCGGATCGGCTTTATGCAAATGCACATATCTTGTACGTATTTCATATTTATTTGAGAAGAACAAACAATAATTTTTTATTTCTTACTGTTTGAGAAGATCAAAATCCCACGAATTTTGTATATCTTGGAAAAAGCAAACAACAATGCTCTATATATTTTTTTTCCACACGTAATTACCTAGCCATTCTTTTGTTTGAGTCGTCCTTTGCTCTGGGCTGGTGAGAAAAGCTAAGGGGAAATTCGAACCGTGCTCATCCCCACGGACCCCTGGTGTACTCAACGGGCTACACCACCACGGACACCTAGCCATTCATGTTAAATTTAATGAACAATTTTAAGTAGTAGACATACATAAAAGTATTTTAGAAAGAAGAAAAAAAGAAAAAAAATCTACGGTGAAACCTCACTTTCCTTATTATATAGCAGTATAGATAATAACTAGATAAAATAATTGAAAAGGAGAGAAAATTTGAAATGGAGCTAGATTTTTGTTAAAAAAACACGAGTACAACATCAAGTTGATAACATTAGGGCAAGAATCAAGATATCACAACAAAAACAACTAAATTCAGAAATGCTCTTTTTTCTTAAAAAAAAATTGATGATGAAGAAGAAAGAATTCTTTTTTTCCAGATAAATAATTACGAGGATCACCACGTCTAGTACTCGACCAATTTTCATTACTTCTGAGAACAAAATTACTACTATACATCATGGAGCTTTATCACTTTGGGGATGAGTCGCTCAAGTTGAGTGTTATCAATATAGATCTACTATGAACCAGCTTCCCTCTTGTTCAAGGATTCTCTGGCTCTCTCTGGAATAAGGTTCCCTTCTCATATTACAAGCAAGAATAAGCCTGGTTCCTTCTTTGTATTTCTACATATTATCTAACCTATGTGAAAGCAAGAATGTACTTTCCCAGGATATCTCAAATGGGAAGTAGGTTTAATCAGTAAAAGATCCACCGACTTATTAGAAATTCTTCAAATTCAAGCCAAACACAATCTTCATCAGTAAGAATATTAAGGGCAGGAAATAAGAAAATAATAGAATATCATAAACTTACATCAAACAATCCAAACACAGTAGACAAGCATTTCATCCACCACAATTTGCTAAACTTCAGGGCCTATAGAAATTTGACATTTATGTCTCAGATATCACAGATGCTTTTTGTTGGAAAATGTCTCAGATATTTGACATTTATACTTCACCTGGAATTGTTCCTTCACACTACATACATAATCAAAGATTGTCATTTTTTCTTGAGTTAGAGAACAGCCCTAAAGTCAGCTGATGGCCTGAGCTGACTTCAAACCCAAACCTCTTGCCTCAAGATGTTCTCAGTGTTCCCACAACTCTAGCGAATTTTATCACTAGAAATCCCACAATAATTCATTTTTTTGCTATTATGTCGATAATTCTCCTGCTGCCACGAGTGAACTTCAGACTTTTCGTCTGCATCAAGCTTTCAATCACAGCAGCACTGTGGCCTATAACTTGGTAGCAGCAATGCCTATGATGTATGATGAGATATGGCTATATACTGGGCTATGAACTACAGCCCCCATTTTTCTCAACAAATCATTCAATTCCATCATCTGTTCTCCGTACTCTAACTCGCTCACCATTGAAGTGTAGGTATTTCCACTTGCTTCGGTACTTTGTCAGCACTAGCTTCTTGTTATCTACTTGACCCAACCTCTCAAAAGCTTTTGCCACCCTCCTTACGGTATCCTCATCAGGTTTCACTCCCAGCTCCTCCATGTCTGCAAATACCTGAGGTGGTCCAAAAGAACTAAATGTTATCTGCCAAATATGTTATTCCTTGGTCCAATTTACATATACATATTGAAGTCTTTTCATATAGATTTGTTAAAATTTAAACTCATTAAAAGTTCAAATTGTTCTAAGGAAGAAGAAAACATAATTTCGAGAGCACTAGCATCGATTAGTTCCATATCAAAAAGTTTACCAAAGCATGTAAAACAGAAGTTTGCTGGCATTGAAGAACTAATTAGAGAATTACCTCCAAAATCTTCTCTGGAATCTGATGGTGGTCGTATAAGGTAATCATCCGAGAAAACAGCCTCTTGGAGACTGATCTTGTGTGAATTTGCAGGATCATATTCCAAATGGTCTCAGCCTCATCTACCCTTCTATCCATATCGAATGCCAGTAGTAGTGTGTCGTATGTTCCCATCGTAAGCACTTGGCCTTTATTTAATAACCACTTTGTAACCTGCTTTAAGATCTCTAAAGTTTGGAAAATCTGCTAGAAGTGGAATAATCAAACATATCCATCTCAAGGGAAATTTATATATGTACAGCATCCAAAGCTTAAACATAAGTGAACGCCAATACTAGCTCTAGTTACTGGTTCTGGGTACCGCACCACACAAGATAAAGTTTTCTGACACGTTAGATACTTAATAGAATGAGGACATCTTTACGTCAGAATACTATGAGCATTGAGGATATAGCACATGGACATTTCGATGAGGACTTCAAAGTCATCAAATTCTCTCACCATTCCAACTCAAGGTTTGGTAACTTGAAGAAAACATCTCACTCATAAGTTGTATAAAGTAATTATAATAATGGAAACTCGCCTGCCACTGCATGGACGGAACTAAAGGGGGATTGCAGTGTGACCGTGTCATGACCCTGCTAGGTTTTTAAAAAAATATTTATATATAAGTATGCATAGCCTCCTTCTCCCCCAAATATTTTGTCAAAAACTAAGATAGCCTTAATTTATAGCCACCCCAAAGAGTGTTTCAAGTTTCAACTTTCAAGCAAGTTAAGGTTGGGCCACATGACTGAAATTATATGCGAACCAAATTAAGAAAAACCAGATTCCAACATGGAATGGTCTCTATAGTTAAGGGATTAGATCAGAAAATGGTAGAAAGAGTATCACTATCTCAAAATATTTATGAGATTTTAGTTTCCTAACAATATCCCGTTTCTACCTAGTGTCTGAGGGTGACGGATCCAGGATTTGCAATGAGGGTGGCCCAAATTGGCTTGTAAATTTTTAACACAGTTTTAACTAAATCAAGGATAAAAATTTTAATGCAAAAAATTAATAATACAATATTTTAATGCAAACATAATTCTAGAAGTCTTTTCATACAACCAAACAAAGACAAAAAAACAAATTACAATAACATTCTATGCGATTTCATGTTTTGAAAGTATTACAAGACATCTTCCTTGGTAACATTGTTGAAAATGTCTTGTTCAATGTATGTCACCAAGCAATCATTCATGAACTCATCATCCATTCGGCTGCGTAGTTTACTCTTGATGATCTTCATCACAGAAAATGCTCTCACAACAGTTTTGCAACAGGTAAGACCATAATCAACTTTACTAGCAAATATACTAATGGGTCAATCTAAATTCCTCTTGTACTTCACCATCCTTTGAGCAAGCCCCCAATTCACGTCAAAGAAGAAAACTCATTCTTTACATCTTCTATATAGTTTGATCTTCAAGTGCCACAAGCTCTTAATGATGAAAAAACGGACGGGTAAACCTTCACAAATTGAGGTAATTTTTCCTAAAGTTGCAAATCAATCATCGAGTAAAACAATTCAACCCGATAATAATGAAGATTTGTTGACTACTCAACATTGCGGCATGATCTTCCACAAACTATAAAAAGGTCTCTTATATGTGGGAAGGGTATATGATCCTTGGTACGAAACGAAGAGACAACACCCAAAAAAGAATCCCATCCATCATCTCTCATTTTTTGTAGTCGTGCCTTTGAAACTTTAACAAGATTCATAGCGTTGACAATTTCTTCATCTCGTCTCTGTAATGCTTGTGATAAATCCATTTATAATTCTCAAAAGTATTTTCATCAAGTGTAATTTGAATACAAACTCAAATCATTGTAAGGGATTCAATAGATCATTTACTAGACCTCTTTGCATGTTATATTTACCATCCTTTTCGATAACCTCAAGCACATCCATCACGGGGGACTACAACATAATCAAACCTATCAGTGTACCATAATACGAACCCCAACGTGTATACCCTGCCCGTTTCAAGGTTTTGCTTCTTGATTCAAACATTCTCCGGTCACAGTCTCACCACTATAAATTCCTTCATTGAGTTTTTCAAACTGTCTCTCTCGAAAAGTCTCTTCACTCGCACGAGGCTCCAACAATGTTTGACGAAATTGTACCATTGTTAAAGAATGAAATGAACTGCTGGTGTTTCTTTGAAACGAGTGCAAGTTTTAATTGTAGTTGATAAGCAAAACAGTAAACACAGAAAGCATATGTTTTCCTCCTTCAATATCAAAGTTTTAAGACGGTTAAACTCATCCATTATATTGCTTGCTCCATCATAACCTTGCCTCCTTAAACTTGACATAGCTAAATTGTGCTTGAAAAAGAACGAATCAATGGCCGACTTCAATGATAAAGCAGAAGTATCACAGACATGTACAATGCCAACAAACTGTTCAATCACACCCCCATTTTTGTGTACATAACGTAATGTCAATGTCAATTGCTCTTTAACAGATATATCATGCGATTCATCAACCAAGATAGAGACAAACTCAATCTCCAATTTCTCGAATGGTAGATTTTGTGGTCAAACTTGTTGCAGCATTAATGACATCTTTTTGGATTGATGGAGCTATTAACTGATTGTTTTCAGGAGCATTTTTCAAAACAAATTTATTAGTTTCATCCTTATATTTTGTGAGCCAATGTAGAGTTCAAGAAAGCTTTCCTTATTTCTCGATAATTCAGACTCGCCGTACCCACGGAAAGTCAATCCTTGGCATAAAGGATACTTAAGGCAATCATGTGTTACAGTCAAACGAACACGATAGTCCAATCCAGCTCGAGTAGAATGATTAGATAAACACAAATCAATATGTTGCTTCTGGTTCATTAAATCATCACAAGCTCTCAAGCATTGATTGTAAGTACTTAAACGACCTCCCACATGCTACTTCAACTTATCTTTCCTTCTTCAATTTTATACCCCTCACCCACCAATGGGTCGCCACCTCCTTGGCCCCATTTCTTGGATTTAAATAAATAGCAGAACAAAACAAACAGTATGCAACATCCTCTTTTATGTTGTACTCCAACCACCACTCAAATTAATCAAACCATTAAGGAACGATTCATGTCTCCAAGGAAAATTGTGTTTCTAGGTTGACAAGGTCCCTTTTGAAGATATTCTCGTCGAACAATTTGTTCTTGTTTAGAGTCGTCGTATTCATAAATATTTTTCCTGAGAACAGGATCAGATGGTAGCTCATCTGTATTGGCCTTCGACAAGTACTTGCATATTAGACCCCACATTTCTAGCTTATTGAATTTCAGGTTCAGATGACAGAGAACTTTCCTCACCACCTCTCTTTCTTTCTATAAGAAACTTATACATCATTTTTTCAACAAAACAAAAAAAATGTGTTTATTCACGTAGTAAATAACTAACACAGTCAACAAAACCCAAACAATTACCAAACTTAAATAAGCAAATTGATTACTAAACAAAAAAAAAAAAAAAATTGAGCCATATGTAAAAGGAAAACAACATCAGTCATCTCGATCCCATCAACAAAGCAACGCCAAATTTGCAGAAGACCCATCTCGATGCAAAAGACATGTAAAAGGAAAACAAAAACACCCATCTCGATCCCATCAGCAAAAAACCAAATCAACCAAAACCAAGTCCTAAATTTTTCAAGAAAGGTTGGACTTACGGCTCAAATTTAGGACTTGGTTTTTGTTGATTTGTTTTTTGTACAAGAGATGACACAACGATGATCAATGAAGCTAGAATAATACTAATACAGAATCGAGGGACAACTTGATTCTATCACCAAAGCAGGCCATTAACACAAACTCTGACCACGGACAATCTGATACACATCACCCATTTAGGAAAGAATTAGAACTTGTGGACTCTGTTGAAGTATGACAATATGGAGCAAAATTGGAAACACGCAAAACGAAATGTTAGTCTAGCATCACAATTTATCAAACTAGTAGCCTACGATCTCTCTAAATGACTATTCCTGTTGGTTGGGTTGGCACTTGGCAGGCACTGTCTGCCATTGTGTTAATTATAGTACCACAGCCGTTGGTTTGGCACAACATCAACAACAATAACTGATTTCTCCCACTTTGCAATGACTGATGTCTAATATTACATAAACTTATGTTATCTTCATGTTAGATAAATTTCTGTGATATTTTATAGTCAACTCTTTCGCAACTCATAAGCATGCAAACTTCAATCTGCAATAAGACATACCTGAATGATACGTGACCATTGACGCCTTCTCCGCATAATTTCCAAAGCTTTTGCTGCAGCGACAACAGGAAATTCTGTCTCCCAAGCAGTCCACTTATCCAATGCCGAGTAAATGGTCTCCTTTTCATTTGGAAGTTGTGAAACCTGCCAGGGTTAACTAAATATAAGCCCTAGTCTCATTTGTCTAACTGTTAAATTCAGGAACGTTGCTGTAACCCATAATATAGCATGAAAAAAGGGAAGAAAGAGGAGAGATTAGACAATCTGCAAGGATAGATGATGTAGATACGATTCAAGCCCACAATTAAAGCAAAGGCATCCAAGTAACATTATTAAAGAAGAAAACTCAAGTATTGTTAACAATGAAAGATCTACAAGATGAAAGCAAACTTTCTCTACAATATAGAAGAAGTTGCCTGCTCTTTTCTCAAACAAAAACTCCAACTAGAACAAAGAAAATCTTAAGAACACTAAATTTCAAATTAAATCAATGCTAATCAAGCAGCTTTTCTAGAACTTTATTCTTAACCTACTCATAAGATACCCAAAAAAAAACTTAAACAATCTCATCAAGCCCACAGCATTTCGACTTTGGAAGAGACTGCTGCAATACCTGGAAAAATCAATAAGAAGAAAATTGTCTCCTATTATCTCGAAAAAGGCCTCTTGTTGAGATGGTCAAAATCACAAGGAAGAGAATTCACAGCACATCTGAATTATAGAAAATAAGGCATCAACATACATAATGAACAATTCTATCAAAAACACTTACAGTATGGACAAGATTTAGTGCTTTCTGCCCTGATCCAGCTGAATCTCTCTTCATCCACAAATGGTGCTCTTTTTTGCCTGATTTCTTGATGCTTCTGCAACCCAAGCATATAAAAAATTGCATTACTCAATTACCTTGCACCAGAATGCACATTCTCTTGGGTGTTGGTTAAGCGAGGATTAAAACCCTGATCTCTGTTTTCTGAACCCCTGCTTAGTCAAGAGAGTTTCTAGAACTGAATACTAGAACATCATGTTAGTGTCAAGACTGTGCTTCCTGAAAACATTGATGCAGGACATTTGAGAATAGAAACCCGATCAAAACCATGTTTCGATAACACTTTAAAACTAAAGGGCACTGAAGGACTCTCTGATGAATATTTGGCAGAATTGTCAATCTAAAACTAATGCGACCTTGTGGGCCGTAAAATGATGACAGAGGTATGGAGGAGTGGGCCTAACCACGAATGGGAAAGGAGTCTCAGGGGCTTTTGGACAAACAAGGGGCCTAGACACTGGGATGGGAACCTAGATTGTAGAAAGACAGGATGCCTGGACACAAACAAGGGGAGTCAGGAGTGTCAGGTACCGGAATTGAGGTTCATTAGATTGTCAAGAGGCCTAAAGGCCCTAAACAAACACTGACAATGAGAGGTAAGGAGTCTCGGTTTGGCAACGGACCTAGACACACTATGCATATCAGATTTGGGTTTTTCAAATTATGAAGGGAAAACACACACACTTTGGACTTGAAGCGTTAATCAATGGGTCTTGAAAGTTGGAGGGTTGCATTTTAGATAAGAGGAAACTCAAGAGGTAGACAATAGTCCCGGACTTTGTATCAAATAAAGTGATGAATTCTAGCTTCGGCAAACTCACCTTTGCCAGCAGCTTGGTTTGAATTTGTATCTTGTATTTTGTCCTTACGTTTTCAGGAGATTCATACTTGGGTCATTGCTTCCCTAATATTGGATAGTGAGGGAATTGTATTCCCCATTATTTAGTCGGAAAAAGATTAACACCTTAAACTTGCAAAACATAATCACCCGTGTAGTGGTTTCTAGGAACAAAATATGATACATACAATTTTTTGCAACCTATGTTTTCCAAGAACAAGAGAAAAAACACATTGCTCTATATCCCCTAGGAATAATTAATTGATAGTCCATTCAAATCAAGAGCAAGTAGATATCTTTTTTGCCAACAAAATTATCACATTTTTTTGTTCATTCATTTCAAGGTGAAGACGAAGTCCTACAGAGAATCAATGCATTAAATAGTGTACGAACTAAGAAAAGGACTCCTTACAGAGATCGGCTTGAACACTGAATAAATTGACAACATCGACCCTGCATTTGAAAGAGAGAAGGAAATCAGTGGCAAATTGACGTCCTGTATTTGGAAGATATACAGGAAATTGGCGACAAAATTCACATATGAACAAGTGAAAATTGGCGACAAATTTCACATATGAACAAGTGGATTGCATGTTCTACAACACCTAGTGACAAACCAGTATAATGTATGATAGAAAATAGAAGTGGATAAGCTGGACTGACAGACTGTTTTAGCAATCAAGGAAAGAGAATTTTTCCTTTTGTTAGAAACTAATATTTGATCTTTCTTCAACAAAAAAACAGTCGTAGCAGGCACATAATCTCAATGACAAGAAAAAATTAATATGAAAGCCTTACTTTAGTTACATAACTAGTTTGGGCCCAACATGCCAAGCTTATCAAGCACGAATCATAGTCCGATGAGAAAAAGCGAGCCAAGGCCGAATTTGAATATTAAATTATGACCATATCCGTTTTTAAGTGGGCCAGACTCGAGACTATTGCAAGCCGCACCTGAATCCCCAGAAGGAAGATATTCAAGAGAGGAGAATATATAGACCAAAGTCATGTACACTTGTACTCTTTTTTGTCTTCTCGTTTCCAAAAACAAGAGCTTGCTCTCTTTCATTGCCTAGGGAGTCATGGTTTAAAGTATCGGCCGATACCGATCCGATACGGCCGATACCGATACGGTTTGGCATTTCCGATCCGATACCGACCGATACCAAATATTGACCGATACCGACATTGGGGGTCTTTGTTCCGGTCAATTCGGCAAAACCAATCGGTAAGGGTGACTACTATTTCATATAATTTCAAAACTACTAAGAAATAACGCTGAAATAATATATAAAATATATGTTTTTAAATGTAAATAATTTATTAATAATTATTTGTTTTCCGATACCAAAGTCCGATACTCCGATACGATACCGCCGATACTACCGATATCGCCGATACCAATACTCATAGGAATAGTCCGATACCGATTCTGATACCGATATTGTGAACCTTGCTAGGGACACGTGTGCGGTTTCTTAATTGGTAAGTTCTACTCTTGGTCATCTATAGTTCTTTATATGAATATAGGATTTATTATGGTTTTTGATTGATTTAATTTATAGGTGGTGATATATATGTCAAGGTCCAGTTAGACTTTTGTACGGGTATGGGTGTCCATGGACCGAACCCGAATCCCCTAATATGTGAATTGGGATAATCTTATTGAGATAACGATCAAAAACTCATGAGAGAGTTTACATTTACCCACCGATAGGGCTGCAAACGAGCCAAGCCGAGCCAAGCTTTTGTAAGCATGAGCTTGGCTTGACTAGAATTAATCAAGCTCGAGCTCAAGCTTGATAAAAAAAAATATTTTAGAGCTTGAGCTTGGCTCGAGCTTGTTTATATTAAGCTTGAGCTTGGCTTGGTTTGAGCTCGAGCTTGGCTTGATAAGCAAGCTTGATTTAAGCTTGATAAACAAGCTTGATAAGCTCAAAATCAAGCTCGTTAAGCTTGATTTCAAGCTTGTTAAACTTTATTTCAAGCTCGTTAAGCTTGATTTCGAGCTTAATGAGCTCGATTTCAAGGTAGTTAGGCTTTGATTCAAATATCTGTAATATTAACGATTTATTTATAAAAATTAAATTAAAAAAGTTCCTTAATATCAATTTTAAGGACATAAATATACAACGCACACAACCATATTATTATACAAATATACATAAAATTAGAATTCAACAAACAAACGAGCTCCTAAACGAGCTTCTAAATGAGCCAGCTCATAAACGAGTCCGCATGCGAGCTCAAACGTGTCGAGTACTTCTAAGCTTGAGCTTGGCTCGTTTATTAAACGAGCTCGAAAATGAAGCTTGAGCTCAGCTTGTTTACTAAACGAACCAAGCTCAAACGAGCTTTTACCGAGCCGAGCTTCGAGCAGCTCGCGAACGGCTTGGCTCATTTGCAGTCCTACCCACCGACTCTTTAAACCCTAACTTGATAAGTAAAAAAAACAATCCACAGATATCCATTGAGGACTATATATAGTCCCATCTACATCTTCATGTTGGATATGACTTTGTGTTCACTAAGAAGATATATGAGCACTCGTTTGAAGATTTGGGATAAGTTCGAAAGGAGTTTGAATTTGTGCTCATTAAGAAAAGATATGAGCGCTCATTCGAAGATTTCGGATTAAGTTCGAGAGGAGTTTGAAATAGCCAGGTACAATATTTCAGCAAAACGGTATGCCACCGGTACACTCAAGGAGGAGTGTTTTTGTTCGGCAATGTTCTGGGCATAAATGAGGCTCAAAGCATAACGACTTATGCCGCAGGTATACCAACGACATATCGTTGGGTCGGTTCTGTACAGTTTTACTTGTGGTTCAAATTTGAAGTTATATTTTCGACAACTAGAATTGCTCCAGGGGGTTATTGTATCTATTCTAAGCCAAAAGAAAGAAATTCTGGAGGCAACCATTGCTAAAGAGCTCAAGGAGATTTCTAGAGTTTTCTAGAGATCTATAAGTGAATAGAAGAGGAAGATTAGTCCATATCTCATAGAGGATTACGGTGTGTGGTACATTACTATTGTAATTCTCTGTAAGGTTATTTGATTCAAATAAAGTATTCCCCCCTTAACCCGTAGAGTATGTCGATTTTGAAAGAACACATATATTGTGTTTCTTGTGTGTTATTGTTCTTTTTGTTATTTCGCCATATTAAGGTATTATTCGTGGTATTGTTTCCATGCTTGTGCACCAACACTTCACAAGGTAGGTACTTTTTTTATTATAAACTTTGTCAAATTTTACCTTCACCCTCAATCTAACTTGAGCGTCGAAGCGGCACTAGGGGATTATCTTGCCCCTCTCGCGTGTGTTCGTCTATGCAGGTGAAGAAGTAACAAGAGAAGGAATCAATTGATCCGGCCCAAGAAGTAAATCCGAGATTCCTTACACTTCAACCGACAATAAGATATCATAGTAGGCTCGGTCACCTCTTCCAGCTAGTCCTTGGATTTATGTAATTGGTGAACAATAAATTCAAGGACCTGGCCTCTTAAGCTCCTCTACAAGGAGCAATGCCTACCTCATGCGGGGGTATTGTCCTCCTCTCCCCTACTAAGAAGTGAAGGAGAAGGTCTAATTTTACTTGGGAGTTCTCCTCTAAGGTCTAGTTTTACTTGGGAGTTCTCTTCTGTAATATCCCGCTCCTGTCTTGAACCTTACAATTGGCCTACCTAATTTCTAGCTCGACAATAGGGTTAGTTTGGGTTCGGTTTCGAATCATGATTGTCATGTTGGATCTTGGTCATGCTTGCCCCTTTGGGTTTGGCTTCGTTTGGTTGAGCCACTTGGTTGGAGGTGATGCCTTGTGCTTGTCTTTGGTTTGAACTTGAGTTCGTTTGGATGCTAATGGTTTGGGTTTAGGGGAAGAGGCTTGCTTAATGGGTCGATTGGAAATGGATTATTGGACGAGGCCCACTTGTAACACTCGTCTTCCAGTATCGGTATTTCATATGGATACATGTTTGCATTTCATATTGTATTCGAATTTTCTAGTAATGCTTGATTTCAATATATCTTGATCGGGAGAATGAATTTTCTCGTAATGCATGAACTCATGTATACCGTAATCGTCGTAGAGTGAGCTCTCGACCATTAATAGTATGTTTGACCTATATTCATGAATTTAAAGCTTGGTAAGGTTTTCTAAGTTTACCTCAATTAATTATGGAATGTGAGATGACAAGTGGAGGACTTCTACTCTTCGCTTGGGCATTCCTACAAAGGGTGAGTGGACGGAAACCTTCTTTACTTGATCTTTCACTTCTTAATTAAATAACTATTTTTGTCCCTCGTCTCTCTCCTGTGATTGTTATCCTTTTGGTTGATACCATAGCTTAAAATGGATCCAGGATTAAAAAAAGGATTATCATTATTACATGCTTTCATATGGTTTCATATTGATGTTCTTTATGCAGCCTTGCCATAGTAATTTGGAATACTTTATATTTAGAGAACAAGATAGAAATTTCCATTCTCTTAAGTTGATAATAATGGAAAATACAGAATTGTGACATAAATGTAAACATGGAGGCTTGTAACTAGAGAACAAGAATATAAATATGAAAATAATTTGCGGGTTGCTAATTAGATGGATACATTGACTTGGATATATAAGAACTTGATATGCAAAAGACTATAGCGAAGGAAACTATATGCCTGAGCGATGTCCGACAAAATGTTAATGAATTAATTCATAGTGCGACATTATATTGACACGTATCTTGTTTAGGGCGCCGCGTTTTTGGCGTCCATACAGCGTCTTGGCGGGTTTTTTTTATGTAGGGCACCCACCCCTCTGTTTTGATGGCCCAAAACGCCTTTAGCGTCTTTGGACGCCTGGAAGGTCCGCGGCCAGACAATGACTGAGTTGGGCGTTTTTTAAAATTAGTTGACCTTGTTAGTTGTTACTAAGGAATTACAAATAGGTAGGGACGGAGACATAAGTATAATTATCTAATATGCTAGAGATTCAAAATCTTAATAATCCAATGGCCACGGACTTGAGTAAAAAAAATTGTGTTTGAAAACTAAAACTTAATTACAAGTTACAAGTAACAAAAAATATGGAATATTTTGTATAACACCACCCCCCCCCCCCCCCGCCCCCACCCAAAAAAAAACACACACACACATAGGGGTGAGCATCGGTTCGGTTCGGTCCGAACCGAACCGAAAAAATTAAAACCGAACTCAAAACCGAACCGACCAAATCAAAACCGAACCGAACCGAATTGGTTCAGAACCGAACCTGAACCGAACCGAATTGGTTCGGTTCGGTTCATCGGTTTTTCGGTTTTATATATATATATATATATATATATATATATATATATATATATATAAACCGGTTTTAAAGTTCGGTTTTCGGTTCGGTTCGAAAACCGAACCCAAAAACCGAAAACCGAACCGAAAATCCAAAAAAACCGAACCTCTAAACCGACAACCGAACCGTTTAAAAAAAAAACCGAACCGAAACCTTATTTCGGTTCGGTTCGGATCGGTTTTCGGTTTTAAACCGAGTTTTGCTCACCCCTACACACACATACTTTTTATTAGTTTTGTTGCATTTCGCATTATTTCCTTCATTCTTACTCTTCCCAGTTCCCCTCCCCCATTTTTTAACAGTTTCATCATTTCGTCCGTCTGGTCAACCAAGACCACTTCACGTGGCCTCATGTGACATGCAAAAATATAATTGTACCCCCACTTAACTCAATCCAAAAATACATACTCACCCGTCCCTTAAGTGTTTGTTTAAGGCAAATGTTAAAGGCCACCCTCATTTTACTAAGGGCAACCATCCTACTAAGGGCAACCATGACCCTCTCAAATTTTTACTAAGAGCAACCTAATGTAAAGTGATTTACTAAGGGCCACCAAGAGGAACCAAAGAAACGGGAGGAGGCGTAGGCCGCGTAGAGCGCGGCCGCCAGCGCGGGGCAGAAGCGAGAGGAGGGGGAGGAGAGGGGGAGGGAGGTGAGGAAGGAGAGGTCGGAGGGGAGGGACAGGTGGTAGGAGGCGGAGACGTCGGACTGCTCCGGGAATGCCGGGATGACGGAGGAGGGAGGGGAGTTCAAGGACTGGACCCGGACGGGGTCGGGCTCGGGCAGGACGGGCAAGGCCGCGGGCAACAGGGGGAGGAGGAAGAAGAAGAATAAGAATAGAGGAAACATTGTTCTTTACTTGGCTTTCACTTCGGTCACTCACTTCAATACGAGGGAGGGGCTTTTTAGCTTTGGAGATGGAGAGGAGAAGTGGGTGGGGTTGTGGGAGTGGGGAAGAAATGGAGAAGTGACAAAAAGAGGTCTTCTGACTTCATGGTTGTTTCTCCACCAAGAGTCCTCTCCGTAAAGCTCTTCATGGTTGTTTCTCCAATCGACAGAGAGGACTGCAGGCCAGCACTGCAGTCCTCTCTTCACTTTGGACTGCAGACAAGTCCTGCAGTCACTGTAGGTAAAAAAAAAAAAAATCTGTCAATTGAGGACTGCAGGCCAGCACTGCAGTCCTGTCTTCACTTTGGACTGCAGGCAAGTCCTGCAGTCCTCAATTGACAGAAGTAGGGTGGCCCTTAGTATTTTCAAGATGACAAATTTGTAATTTTTTTAAAATTTTAAGTTGGTGGCCCTTAGTAAAAAGGGGGTGGCCTTTAACATTTGCCTTGTTTAATTGCCTAGCCCCGCCCCTCTTGTTAATCTTCAACCGCATGCTACCTAGTATATAGTCTCCCTGCAACAACTTAAATTAGAAGCTCAAGCACTGGAGTGGACAGTGTTTTTACTATATGGAATGCATGGCCTAGGCGTTGGATGGGGACCGCGTTGAGCGTTGGTGGCCAATGTGTGACATTGGACTAACAGATTTCACCTCTAGCAAGTAGGGGTGAGCATCACTTCGGTTCGGTTCAGAATGAAATAGCCCCTTGAAGTAGAGGTGAACTTTCATACGATGACATTAAAATCCAACAAGAAAATTAGCCTAATTTCATCGAATAAATATAAAAAAAACTGAGGAAAAAATGGAAAAAATGAAAACAAAAAAAGAAAGGGAAACGGCAGAGCAGGGCTTGGATGAAGAGGAATAGGTGTTTACCGAAACGTTGAGAGCTAGAAACGCCATTTTGATGAACAGAAACGGCGGCAGCAGCAGCAGCAGCACCGCAACAAGCGCGGTCGGGATCACCGACAGGTACGAGCAATTTCTACTTCTTTCTTCCGATCATCATCGATGGAAAAGAATATTTCAGCTCTGGGAGTTGGGAGAGAGAGAGGGAAAGAGAGGGATTTGAGAAGTCACGGGAGAAAACTACTCACCGTCCGGCCGCTTATGCGGGCGGCAGGAGGAAGAATGGGGGCGGCAGGAGAAAGAATGGAGGAGAGAGAAACTATAGATAGAGTTAGAGCAAATATATATAGGCAAATGTTAAAGGTCACCCCCTTTTACTAAGGGCCACCAAGTCATGTCATTGTCTTCTTCCTCCATTCTCTTCTTCCTCTTTTCTCAATCCCCAAACCACTTTTCTCAATCTCCACCTCCATTGTTCCCCACCCCCTCTATTGTTGTCCCCACCTCCATCATTGGTGTCCCCACCTCCAGTGACATTAGTCTTTCTCGATTTTTTTCAAAAAATTCAACCTACAGTGACTGCAGGGACACCCTGCAGTCCTATTTGAAGAGAGGACTGCAGGCAAGTCATGCAGTCCTGAAGTGACAGAAGCTTCTTTTCTCCATTTTTTTCCAAAAAATCCAACCTACAGTGACTGCAGGGACACCCGGCAGTCCTATTTGAAGAGATGACTGCAGGCAAGTCCTGCAGTCCTAAAGTGACAGAACGGGGAAGGGGGCGCTATCGGGTGGAGAAGGGGGAGAATGATCGGGAAGGGGGGTGGCTATCACCGGGGGGGGAGGAAAAGGGGGAGGGTTTTGGGTTTTCTTGTTTTCTATTTTCTTTTTGTTTTTGGTTTTATCCTCTTGGTGGCCCTTAGTAAACTTGTGAACTTTAGATTGCCCTTAGTAAAAAAAAAATAGAAAGCATGATTGCCCTTAGTAGGATGGTTGTCCTTAGTAAAAACGGGGTGGCCTTTAACATTTGCATATATATATATATATATATATATATATATATATATATATATATATATATATATATATATATATATGTCTAAGTCGTCATTATATTATGATCTATTTTATTTAAAAATAAATAAATTATATAAACAAATGTTGAAAAAAGTTCAAAATTATTATATATATTCAACATGGAAAATCGAACACAGCCAAATAAAAAGAATACCTCCCACCTTAACCACATGAGTTAGAAGAAATATTTGACAACAATTGAATAATGTTCTTATTATACATTATTATACGTACAAAGCACGTGCATTTACTAGTAATATATAGATTACATTTTTTTTATCCACCAAAACTAGGTGGTATGTTCACCTCCCACTAAACAAATGACATATGACATTTTCATCACATACAAACCACTTTGTAAATGGTTTTATTCACTCACCAAAGTAGTTTTGTCATCCTACACTCCTTTTTAAAATATTATTATTGACACTCCTAAAATGTCATCACACATTCTTCCCAAGTACAAGATAGCATTTTAGAAGTGTCAATAACAGCAACATATATATATATATATATATATATATATAAAAGAAATATATATATATATATATATATATATATATATGGTCCTTCTACAATACATGGGATGTATCAATACATCCTAAACAATTGCATTGAAAATGTATTGAAAATTGTGAAAGATGTTACTTTGACTTTGACTTTGACTTTACATGTTACTTTGACTTCTGCTTTAATCTGAACCATTGGATCAACATCCAATGATTTAGATTTGGGATGTATCGATATAAATTTTTACATTGGATGTATTAAAGAATTATATATATATATATATATATATATATATATATATATAAGGGTATAGAAGTAAATATGCATATTGTGAGACTCGTCTCACAGTATCGGTATTTATATACAGATACGTATTTTGTAGTGTATTTCGTATTTTCTTGGTTTTCGCAATGCTTTAAAAAAATTTCTAACTTATAGATTTTTCCTTGGCCGGCATGCCGCTAGTATACCGGAGTATACCGACGGCATACCGTCCAGACAGATTTTCCATAATTTAGATTTTTTTGATTTCAGATATTTTCATGAATAGTGTTTCCGATATTTTTGTGAATAGTGTTTTGGATATTTTGATGAATAGTGTTTAGATATTTTCGTAAATATTGTAGATTCACCCTATTACCCAATGGATAATTGGTTTTGTTTGAATGGCTAGGATTAACTTAGATATTCACATGGATCACCATCCGACGGTTAAGATTAATTCCCCCTTCTATATATACTATTTCACTTTCTCTCTCCTCTCTCTTTTCATTCTCTTCACTCTCCTTTCATTTCTTCTTCCCTTCTCTCCCCCTTGGAGCTTGCCAAGAGCTTGGCCTTGAGGCCTTGGTGTGGTGTCTAACCCCCCTAGGAGGAGGAGTAAAAGATTAGGCTTGGTTGCTAGAGAACCTAGGCAAGTACATCTTGCCAAAATCTTGAACAAAAATATTTTTGTTGTCATTTTATTTCCCTTGGTATTAAATGCTTAGAATTTTTCCAAACTCATTTTGTTAAATATGTTTTTCTTATGATTCTCGTATATATGCATGTTTCCAAAATTTGTTTAAGCAAGGTTTTAATTTTTTGTTAAAATCCAATATGGACTTAGTATAAAACTTGGTATCAAGAGTGATACTAGTGTTACCATCATGGATCTTAGTCATATATACATATATGAGGCCCTCACATAGTTTGTATATCATGGATTTTAAGTTTGGTGGCAATCGGAACCCGTTTCGGTGTCCCGAGAACCTCTGTTTGGGAGTATTTTGAGGTATTGATCTATCAAATGTTTTGATTTGTGAAAACTAATACTTCCATGTTTTAGGAAATTCAATTCTATTCAATTTTGACTTTTGAAAATCCGAATTTCGATTTAAAACGAAGTTTTTATGGCCGAAACAAGTTTTGGCAAAATTCTGAATTTTGTTGCTGTTTGAAAAACCGGTATACCGTCGGTATACCGCAGTATACCGCCGGTATGCCGTTTTTTGCACCAGAAACTTTCTGTCTTTAGGCCGGTATACCGCCGGTATGCCGCAGTATACCGCCGGTATGCCGTTTTATGCTGTTTTGGTCTGTTTTTGCCCGTTTTGGTCCATTTTTGTCCGTTTTTGATATTTTCTTCGATTGTAATGATTTCTTAACATGATAAGATGATCTTGCTCAGTTAGATAATGATTGTACACCCTATATAGACTTGATACTAGTACATGTTCAACCATTTTATGAAATGTACTTAGCCTTGATTATTCTTCTCCACATGCCATGATATGTCTTTTGATAGATTCTTTCTTACAAGCTATGATAATTGTTGTCATGCCTTCTTGCCTACTTGATAGTGACCCGTCGTGGTGCACTCTTGAACATATCTTTTCTTGCTTACATGATAGTGGCCTGTCATGGCGCACTCTTGATTCCAGTACATGTCTTGCTCCTTGATAGTGGCTTGTCGTAGCGCACTCTTGTCTTGATATTGTCATGTCTTGTTGTGGCTTGTTGTAGTGCACAATCTTGCTTGTCTTGTCCAGTCTTGCATGCTCATGTCTAGGATGGATTCTGCGGAATGCCACACCCAGAATCCAAGAAAATGGTAAGGATTATATAACTAGATTGATCATTAGAACATGGGTGGGGAGGATTTCCCAGTTACCTGTTGCCTTTGGTCTAGGTCGTTATAACATTTAATTAAGGGTTTGGAGCTATCCGTCGAGATGAGCACTCTCCCAGCTTCACCGTCGCGTGGGAGCACAAAGTCACACATGTAATCACTTCCCGGCATGACCAATAGGTGGCAGCAGGCAGGTAACCGGACTTGAAATTCTCAAACTTGCATTTGTTAGTAATTAGGATTGTGATAACCCTAGTTAGCTAATGTATAAAGCCGTACTCATTGCTTGGCCATGACTATTGTATGGAGTCCAGTCTAGTCTAGTTTGTCTAGGCAGTGTCCGAATTTGTTTATTTTAGTACATCTTCGTTTATGCTTTACTTTTGCCGGTAAATGATTAGATACTAAAGTTCTGTTCAGGAGAAGGGTTACAATCCCGGTCCTTGTTTGGTTTACGGGTTGTAACTTGGGTTTCAGAATAGTTCCTAAGTCATCTTATCATTTGTCGTTCTATATAGTATCTTAACATGTTCACATGTCTCAGTTACCCTATATGCTCACATGTTCCAGTTATCTCACATGCTCCAGTTACATAACATGCTCACATGCTCCAGTTACATAACATGCTCACATGCTCCGTCTACTTAACATGCTCACATGTCTAGTTTATCTTTCATGTTCACATGCTTCCTTTTTCCTTACATGTACACAGTTTATATTACGTCACATGTTCTTTACTTTATGCTACATGTTGCTTTACTTATTGTCCTTCTATTTTTGGGATAAGTGCATTGGTAGTGCATGAGTCTCGATTAGTACTTACTTATCTATCTCTCTGTCCATTGCTATGATTTGCATGCTAGTTTTAGTTCATAGTTTGGCTTCCTTTGTGGTACTTGCTATTGGGGGTCTGACCCCACTGGTTTTGTTTGGCCAGATCTGATAGAGGAGCCCGGAGGATCTTCCGTACCTTCCACTCGTTGGTGATTACCCAGAGCACCACAGTACCTTAGTGGGTTTTCTATTTCATTCTCCCACTAGTTATGTACATTATTCTTTTGTGGCGTTTAGCCTCCGAGCACGTGTTTAGCTCGTGTTTTGGACTTGACATTTAGCCTATGGGACAGAACATGATTTGCATATTCTAGACTATAGCTAGAGCTTATCATGTATGACTATTACTCTTGCTAGTCTTCACTCTGTATTACTAGCTTCATGATCATTGATATATGATAGTTTGGGACGCTTTACTATTTTATATTCCAGTTGATCTTACTTCTTGTACATTGTTTACTGTCTGTGATTGAGATACCTAGGATTGCTTGACCTAGGATCGACTGTTGGCTTGTAGTAGTAACCCCCATGTATACAGCTTATACGTTATTTCGGAGTACTGGAGTACTTTGGTATACGTAGTTGGCCTGGTCCGTCCCTACTTGCCAGTATTCTGGTTCTGGGGCGTGACACATATCATTTTTCAGTTCGGATCGGAAATCGAAACCCAAACTCGTAAACCGAACCGAAAAATAGACTTTCTTATAACCCAAAACTGAAATTTGACCCATTTGTTTAGATTCTGACCCAAAATTATATTTCAGACCGGATCGGGTCGGTTTCAGGTCAAAAATCGCGATTTGCACACCTCTACTTGGAAGTAACCGACATGGCTTTAGCAACTTGCGGTTCCTAGGATATTTGGGGTGGGACAGATTCCTTTGAGGTAGCTTGGATATAGTTGGCCACAAATGTTCGGACTAATTGTAGCAGGACGTCTAATTGTTTATGTTGTGCCTCAAACTGCTTTGCATTTGCCTTTGGCCTCCATCGCAACCAACATCATTTACATTGGGTCGGTTGAAGCTACCGTCCTGGAACTACTTGGGTTATCCGTGTTGTTCGCTATCGTCATTTATACAATAAAGAGAAATTTTGTTAGTCTCATAAAATATTTATGAACTTATTGTATGAAACATCTCATCTCGCGCGCATCAAAATCAAGGTTTTCAAAATCAATAAAACTTGTGTCTTTTCGAATTCTTAAAACAAAAAAATTCTAAGAAAGTAAATGTGTGCTCTGATATCATTATATCACGCCCTAATTTCATAAAATTAATAATCACCACTGGGCATGATGTCGTACAAGTCTAATTTGCACTTTTGTACAAGGCGTGCTCGTGTTTATTTTATAAAAGAGATATTTTGCATAAAATTCGTAGCGGCTCACAGAGAAATTGAATAACATGTATATGAAGTGAAATAATTCTTTATTAATAACATTTTCGGCGGAGTGTTACTTGTTACTTGTCAGGAGTGCGTCTTAACAGGCCACTATTGCGTAGTATCATGCCAAGCCATATATCATATCTTGTCATGTTCATAAAGAAGTTCAAAATTAACATGGTACTAGCATTACAATCAAAAGAATTCCAAGTTACACAAGGGCTATGAAAATAAGGCATGCATAATGTGACAACTAACATGGCAAAGAATGCAAGGGGCTGATGGAAGGCTATGCGGCCAGGGCGCATGAAATTGTCATGCGGCCCAGAGTGGTCCCATGTGGCCCGATTGGTCTCATGCGGCCCAATTGGTCTCATGCGGCAAGAATGGTCTCATGCTGTCAAATAGGTCTCATGCGGCAAGAATGGTCTCATGCGGCAAGATTGGTCCCATGCGGCCCGAATGGTCCCATGCGGCCAGCAAATAATGTAACCATGCGGCCCTCAAAGAACACAAAGCAATATGCGGCTATGAAATCCCATGCGGCCATGAAAAATGCTAAATGCATTTAGAGTGCCATATGCGGCCAAAACTTTAACCTACTATGCGGTCACCCATTTATTAAATAGCTTATGCGGCCATTCTTTAAATAGCTATATGCGGCTGCAAGCAAGCAAAATGCAAGGCTTATGCGGCCAGCACTTAAGCTTAGGCGGCCAAGCTATTAACTAATGCATGCGGCAAATCCTTTAATTATGTTATGCGGCCATAAAGTGCAAGCATTGCTTGCTGCCAATAACCCATATACTTATGCGGCCTGAATAAATGCAACTGCTATATGCGGTTGCAAGCAAGCCAATGTCGGCTAGCCAATAATGTATTGCTACTATGTGGCCATGTAAGGAAATTATGTGCATGCGGCTCTAAATGCAAGCAAGCATGCGGCCAGGATTAATGCAAGTCAGCACTTGCATCAACTCCAACCGAGGAGAAGTTCATGGAAAACACCATGGCTTCCATGCTCCACCCAATCTATAATATGAGCCCAAATCCAGACTTCCATAAGTCAATTTGGGGTAAAATGAAATTCTCTACAACATGGAACCAATGATTTTCAAAAATATGCAAGTTTGATAGATCAAAACTCATAAAATTTGAAAATGCATCAAAGCTAGATCTACAAGAAATTAACCATAGAAATTGAAAATGCCAAGTACTAAAGTGTCTTAGAATCTTGTGAGGAAGAAGATGGAACAAAAAATAGAGTTCCTCCATGAAGCAAGTTGCACTTGCCTAAGCCTCTCTTGGTAGGTGGAGAAGTTAAGAGGAAGAAGATGAAGAAATAAATGAAGAAGGAGAAGTAAATGAGGAGAAAGAGAGGGGTTGGTAGCTTTTAAAGGGAGGGGTCACATGTTGAACCAACCAACCAAGCCAACCCAAAATAAACCAAGTCAAAGCATGATGAACCTAAACAAGATTAAATCAAAATCAGCTAGCTAGACAAGACAAGCAAAAATACGTGTCAGGATCCCGTACACGTATACTGGAAATACGTATACGAAAAACGGAGGTGACAACTCTACCCACCTTAAAAGAATTCCGTCCTCGGAATTTAATCAAGAGGCTAGAGATATCGAGCAAGCTATACTAGTCACAGGCAAGTTATAACTAAGCAATCAATCAAGCAATCATTCATGCAAGCAAGGAATTTAGAAGCGCAAGGCAGAAGGAAGACATCCTGCTAGAAACTTCTCTGCCGGTTCTGAATCTGAGCTTGGGCCTGGACATACTGTTGGGGTGTTTGCTGCTGGAATGCTTGTGTCTGAGGCGGCAATGGCCTCGGAGGCTGGTACTGCTGTTGTACTGGTGTTGGTACCCTAACCGATGGACTGGTTAGGTTCGCTGACGATGAGCTGGCTCTATTCGGACAAGACCCTATCTTATGATCCGGTGCCCCACAAGCCAAACACAATCCCTGTGCTCTGCGACACTCTGAAACAACGTGTCCTAGCTTCCCACAATGAGTGCAGCCCATTGCGGAAGACTCTTCTGCTTCTGCGGCTGAGGGTATGTTGGTGTCGAGTGCTGAACCGACGAAACTGTGGTCGTCCTCCTGAGGGCTACAATTGTCAAGGCCCTAGCTACCGGGGCTGGTGTTGAGGACAGACTCATCTGCCCATGGGACCTCTTTCTGCTTCCGGTTCGGTCCACGATCCTCTGCGAGGTATACTCGTGCTTCCTGGCTGCCCTCAAGATAGCATCAAAAGTTCGATGCTCAAACTGCTCCACTGCTAGAATGATCTCTAGGTGGAGTCCCTGCAGGAACCGCTGCGCTCGATCAAACTCGGTTGCCACCAAGGTGGGAGCAAACCGACTCAGCCTCAAAAACTCGACCGCATATCCATCAACTGTCCTGCTCATCTGCCTGAGATTGGTGAACCTCGTTTGTAGGTCGTGCCGAGCTACAGCATCGAAGTACTTGATCTGAAACTTGTCACTGAATACCGCCTATGGAACAGGCGTCGTCAACCCAACTGCTAACATCGCCCACCAAGTGCGGGCTAGGTCCAATAACTGTAGGCGCACTACAGCTACCTTCTCTTCTTCTGGAGTCTTGGCTGCATCCAAGATAATCTCGATGTCCTGGAGCCACGCATCAGCTGCAATAGCGTCTTCACTACCATCGAAGAAATGAGGGTCCAGGCGCTTGAAATTGTTGGCTGCACTGTTACCTTGATATCCAACTCTGTCCATGGCTGTCTGTACTGTCTGGTACAGGGCATCACCTCGATGATCTTGAGATGCAAGCAATTCTCGGATAAGTCCTACCAAGGTTCCATTGTCAGGCTCTGTAGGCTGGACTGGCTGAACCGGCTGAACTGGCGGCTCATGATCTCCGGAAGGCATGACTCGGAAGGCTGCTTCTGAGTGTTGGGCTTGGTCCCAGGTTGCTGCTGAGGTACTGGTTGAGCTCCTTCCGGCTGATCGGTAGGACCAGGAATAATGCCACTGAAAAATAAATACATAGGGGACAATAAGGATGGACCAAGATAGATCGAGGATATAAGCATGTGATCAGGTCAAGATTTCAGGAAGATTAGAGGACACCAGTAGAGATCAAAGGTGAGTGCTGATTGAGACATCTATTCGGTAAAACCCTCACACATCTTGATTTACAAGACCTGGATGGGCCACCACTTAAACCGTATCACGCCCCAGATCCAGAATACTGGAGAGCGGGGGCAGACACAGCCAGCTACGTATATAGAAGTGTATTCCACCTCCATATACGGTCACAGCTGTCTAGATATATGAGGGTTTTTCTACAAGCCAACAGTCTCTTATGGTCAAGAACAAGCCTAGTGTCTCAATCTCAAGTAAGTATATAGTCACAAGATGTTAGACCATCAGATATTCAATAGTAAGACGTCCCATACATTTTATATACAAATGATCATGAAGCTAGTCGTACAAAATACGAGGACTAGTAAGAGTTTCAGTCATACATGATCAACCATAGGATTTGTTAATCATGTTACAGCCCGTAGGCAGACAAGAAATATAAGTATTCAACACGAGCTAACACTTGCTCGGCGGCTAAACGCCTCAAAAAAATAATTTACACTAGAGTGGGAGAGCAAAATAAAACCCACTCGTTGCCAGGGTTTCTTCTAGTGGCCACCATCTGGCTGGAATACAGGTAGAACCTCGGGTGCTGCTCCAAAATCTGGCCATACAAAACCAGCTGGATCAGACCCCAGAAAGAGCAAGTGCCACAAGGAAGGCTTCACTTAGGAACTAAAACCAGCATATTAGCACATAAAAGCACATAAGGACATAAATGAAATGACAAAAGACATGAGTTAGAGAAAACAGGGCGATAAACGATAAGATAACTAAAGAACTATTCCGGTCACCAAGTTACAACTCGTAAACCAAACAAGGACCGGGGTTGTAACCCTTCACCTGAACAGAACTTAGTCTCTAACCAATTATCGACAAGTAAGCATAAACAAGCGTGTCATGAGATAGCCATGTACTGGATCTAGGCAAGACTAGACAAGATAGGACTCCATCCAATATTCACGACCAAGCAAAGAGTACGGCTTGATACTTTAACTAACTAGGGTTATCACAAGCCTAGTTACTAGCAAGATGCAATGAGATATTCCTACGGACATAAGCCCTGCAGACTATCCAGGTTATCCAGACGCAAGTTACATGGATTTATAGTGGATACATCGCCCAGGAGACAAATGTATCCCATGTACATATAATAGTGGGTACATCGCCCAGAAAACAAATGTACCCTATTAGGTGACTTGGGGGTGCAACACATGACAGTGTGCATATTACTTATTTCAAAAAGTGCCCCACATGACAGTGGACTGAAAATGTGCCCTACTCGACGGCAGGCTACAAGTCCATCAGAGAAGGCACCCAGATAACGGGATTGCTTATAGCCGAAATATCTCTATCTATATGAGCTACTTGATCAATCTAGTCATTAATCCTAGCCAGATTCAGTATGAATCCCTGACTGTGGTAACCAGGGATACTAGTCCTAGACATGATGCGAGACAAGACTGGTAGCTTATACAAGCACAATCAATACAATCACCCACGGTGTCCTGATGAGAATTTACTAGCAAGTCGAGATAGCCGTCGCAACAACATTCAAGATTACATGTTAGACTTACTTGTCAAGAGTGCGCCACGACGGGCCACAATCATGTCATGTTACTTGTTACTTGTTACTTGTCATGAGTGCGCCTTAACAGGCCAATATCACGTAGTATCATGCCAAGCCATATATCATATCTTGTCATGTTCATAGAGAAGTTCAAAATTAACATGGTACTAGCATTACAATCAAAAGAATTCCAAGTTACACAAGGGCTATGAAAATAAGGCATACATAATGTGACAACTAATATGGCAAAGAATGCAAGGGGCTGATGGAAGGCTATGAGGCCAGGGCGCATGAAATTGTCATACGGCCCAGAGTGGTCCCATGCGGTCCGATTGGTCTCATGCGGCCCAATTGGTCTTATGCGGCCAAATAGGTCTCATGCGGCAAGAATGGTCTCATGCGGCAAGATTGGTCCCATGCGGCCCGAATGGTCCCATGCGGCTAGCAAATAATGTAACCATGTGGCCCTCAAAGAACGCAAAGTAATATGCGGCTACGAAATCCCATGCGGCCATGAAAAATGCTAAATGCATTTAGAGTGCCATATGCGGCCAAAACTTTAACCTACTATGCGGTCACCCATTTATTAAATAGCTTATGCGGCCATTCTTTAAATAGCTATCACTACCAAAATACAGTAAATTAGCGATGGCACATTAGCGACGGACAACTTCCGTCGGCGTTAGCGACGGATTTGCGGCAAATAGCTGACGGCGTACCGACGACAAGCCGATAAAATTTTTATTTTATTTTAAGGGGGAGAAAAGGTCGCTCATCCGTCGCTAGGACGTCGGAGATATAGCGACGGATAAGTAACCATCGCTATGCAGTCGATTATTTGGCAGAAATTGTTGAGAGAAATGGCGGGACAATTCTTCGACTACGTAGCGACGGATGTTCCGTCGGCAAGTATCAAAAAGAGCGACGGATATAATACGTCGCTAGTCCGTCGCTAAATAAAGGGCCCAGACTTAAATTGAAACGACGGGGAGAACTTTTCATTCCTCCCAAATTTCATTCTCTCTCCTCTTTCTCTCTCTTTCGCGGCGGTCGACGACCTCACTCTCCTCTCTCTCTCTCCCGCGGCGGTGATCGGCGACCTCTCCTCTCTCTCTCCCAAAGGTAATCTCTCTCTCTCACTCTCTCGGTGGTCGTGGGTGTCGTGGACTGCCGGGAGCGTCGTGGGTTACGGGGGCGGCGGAGACTGCGGGGGTGGCGCGCGGGGGGCAGCGCGGGGCTGCGACGGGCGCGCACGAGACTGCGGCGGGGGGCAACACGCTCCGGGGCAGCGGGGGGCGGCGGGGATGGCGCACGCAGGGCAACGCGGGGCTGGGGGGCCGGCGGAGGGTGGGAGGTGCGGCGGGGGGTGGGAGGGGTGCTGGCGCGCGCGGGGCTGCAGGGGGCGGCGGGGGACAGCGCTCTCCGGGGCAGCGGGGGACGGCAGGGTTGGCACGCGCGGGGCAGTACGGGGTACAAATACAATGAGTAGTATCGGCGATATGACAAACCCTAATTTAAGAAATAGGATATCGACGATATCGGTAGTATCGGCAGTTTCGGATCGGAGTATCGGATTTTTTGGTATTGGAAAACAAATAATTATCGGTAGTATCGGATTCTTTTACATGCTTTTACAACCTTATTATGCTTTCAACCTAGGTTCACAATATCGGTAACCCAATACCTTACCCTAATAAGGTAACCTAATATATTCTAATATACTACTTGGTATCTCAAGTTACCAAGTATCTTAACTCTAATATATGAATATCTATCTAAACTCTAAGCTATCATATCAAAACACACACTCTAATACACTACCATCTAACATATAAGCTATCTAACTTATATCTACTAACCTCATTCTAGACACTAACTTATTACTAACCATCTAACCGACTATCTTATACTTCTAGCATCCTTATCCCAATATACTAACTAGTAGTAGGATACCAACATATATTTTCTAAATAACTCTAACATATGTCATATCTAACTAACAAAGACCCCCAATGTCGGCATCGGTCAATATTTGGTATCGGTCGGTATCGGATCGGAACATGCCAAACCGTATCGGTATCGGCCGTATCGGATCGGTATCGGCCGATACTTTAAAGAAAATGCAATATGACAAACCCTAGTTGTCACGACCCGCACCCGCTGTAAGGGCACGTGTGCGTAACAACGCCCAGCCCACACCATAAAAACGGCGTGGAACGCTGTAGGTTTACTACTCTAACAACAGTTTATCAAAAACCTGTCGAGAATATGGTCAACTCCGAACGGAGGACAAGCAATGATAATATATGAGTGCTCAATCACAACTCTAAGATGATAAAGTAAATACTGAAAGATAAAGACAACACGACAATAAAATATAACCTGTCAAGTCCAAACACAAAGAATATACAAGTCTAAGTCCAAAGTCTCTAATACAAGCCAAAATAATAACAGTCCCAAGAGTAACTGGAGACAAGGTCCAGTACAAAAATCTACTCTATCTACAGGATAGGTGGTATCTCGCCCTGCGGATCTAGGGTATCTATATCTAAACCTACTACGTCCGGTGGGCCGTAGTAAGTACAATAATAGTCCTCCTCTGCATCTGTAAACATTGTCAACATATCCGGTCAGGATAAAACGAGTACATATATCTCATAACAGATCTCAAGATAGAATAAAAGCTATAAGACTGTAAATAGAGCATATACAATGAAATCATGGAGTGTACATATATGTATCATGGCATGGTAAGCTGTAGAGCTAGAACTAGAACAAGAAAGTAGAACTGAATCATGGTATGTACACAAATCAAAGTAAGCCATATATCCAATGTGTGTGAGTAGTAGTTTCAGCTTGTGACCAGCTTGGGAACCTGTAAGATCTGGCCTGGCTAGTCATAAGTATGGTATATGACTAACACTGTTCAAGAATGCAAGATGGATTTGATCACAGGCATACGCTACTACTCTTCCTACCCCCAACTGGTAGAATGGATCCAAACAGGACACGTCACTGCATGGGATTCTAATGAGAAGGGAGCAAGTCTTCTCTAGAATCAGTGACCACATATTGTGCAAGAGCTACAAGGGAGCTTGCATAATACATCCCAACCTAAGAAGGAGAAACATCTCTCGTCGAGATCCAGGAATACCAATCCGTGAGAACCATGTGTCAGGAATAAGCATATCTACACTAAGTACATGAATCATAATAGTTATCATAAATTGGGAAAAAGTTATCAGAGAATGTACTCGCCTGTGATATGATAAAATATGTCAAATGGATCCAATGCAGCGTCTCGAGGACCTATAGATAACAAGACGTATCAATACTATGTTTAGGAAGTAAAGTCAAATCAAATTAAATCCTATTCTGTCATTCTAGGTCATGACAAGTCTAGTTAGGTCAACCTTGGTCATAGGAGAACATTGGAAGTCAACCCATATCTGAGTCCATCTTGAACTCCGAAACCCATATCTTGGCCGTAGGCCAATATCTTAATTTACCCTTTCACTAAATTCGACTCACTCACAAACCCTCTCTATTTTAATTTCCTATATTCCATTCTCCTTCTCCTTCTCCTTCTCCTTCTCCTTCTCCTTCTCTTATTTCCTTCCCTTCTCCTTATTCTTATTCTCCGTCTTATTCTACTTCTTATTCTCCTTCTCCTTATTCTCCTTCCCCTTCTCCTTATTCTCCGTCTTATTCTTCTTCTTATTCTTCTTTTTATTCTCCTTATTCTCCGTCCTTCTCCTTATTCTCTATCTTATTCTCCGTCTCCTTCTCCTTATTCTCCGTCTCCTTCTCCTTATTCTCTATCTCCTTCTCCTTATTCTCCGTATACTGCTGCTCCTACTGCTATTCCTGCTAACTGCTGCTGCTGCCAGTGCTATGGCTAATGCTGCTGCTGCTGCTATGGCTAATGTTGCTGCTGCTGCTACTTCTTATTCTCTTCATTCCCTCCCTCTCTATATATATATATATATATCTACCTATATATTTATCTAAACATCAAGCTATATATATATATATATATATATATATATATATATATATATATATATAGACTCTCAAACGCTCTCAAACACACAGCACATCTACATATATATATATAGACACTCACACACACACTCCTACCTATATATATAAATACATACACACACACATATCTATATATATATAAATACATACACACACACACATGTAAATATATATAGACACACACACACTAAAACACACACTCTCTCCTGACACCACCACCACCACTCTCCTCTACGCACACACACAATACATATATATATATATATATATATATATATATATATATATATATATATATATATATATATATATATATATATATATATATATAATATATATATATATATATATTCCTCTCTAAAAAAGAAAATCCCTAATAAATCCTTAAACTAGGTTTTTAGGAAAACCTATAAAAGCTATGGTCATAATGTAGAGAATGGTCTCCTCTACATTTATTATGAAGGTTATATATATATATATATATATATATATATATATATATATATATATATATATATATATATATATATATATATATATATATATATAAAATATATATATATATATATATATATATATATATATATATATATATATATATATATATAAAATATATATATATATATATATATATATATATATATATATATATATATATATATATTCCTCTCTAAAAAAGAAAATCCCTAATAAATCCTTAAACTAGGTTTTTAGGAAAACCTATAAAAGCTACGGTCATAATGTAGAGAATGGTCTCCTCTACATTTATTATGAAGGAATAAATGCAAGAGGGAAAATTAATGGGGGTTAATGAGCATACCTAGAATTGGTTTCCTTGAGGGAGAAGAAGCTTCAAAAGAAACGAGTGAAATGAAGAGAGAGAGATTACTTTGAGATGAAGCAAAAGGGAGGGGGAGGTGGCCTATATATGGCCGGCCATGGGGGTTTAATGGGTTTGGGTGGAGACCCATTAAGCCTCCAAACCCATTAGACTTAGTTTGGTTCGGTTCGGGTTTGGTTTGGTTCGGTTTGTTTCGGTTCAACTCCAAATTGACTAATTGAGTCTCTAAATGACTAGTTAAGCCATGGGAGTATGGTTTATTGGTTTCTAGCCTAGTTAGGATGGCATGTGGGCCAAGTCCAGCTAGTATGTGGGTCCTACTAGGGTCCAGGCTACCCGGGTCTCCAACTTAAGTCCAAATTGGATAAAATTCAAACTAAATCAAACAAATCCCTAAAAATCCTATAAAATCAAATAAAATTCCCAAAAATTATAAAACTTGGAAAATGATAAAAATACCCCTAATTCGAAAACTGGGGGTGACAAATCTACCCTCCTTAAAAGAATTTTGTCCTCGAAATTGAATGAGAACTAACACA
This sequence comes from Iris pallida, assembly GCA_029216955.1. NCBI lineage: Eukaryota > Viridiplantae > Streptophyta > Magnoliopsida > Asparagales > Iridaceae > Iris > Iris pallida. Next base: position 6,432,203 of record JANAVB010000398.1, on the reverse strand, counting down.
GCAATCATGAATTGAACAAGGAAGGAAAAGAAAGAATTTTACCTCAAGGCTCGAAGAGATATGGGAATCGCTCCCGCATGTCGTCCTCTTTCCCAGGTAGACTCACCTGGAGAGTGGTGTCTCCATGCAACGCGAACCAAGGGAATGACCTGGTTCCGGAGCACCTTCTCTCTTCGGTCCAAGATCTCAACCGGCTTCTCTGGATAGCTGAGTGTCGATCCCACTTCGATCTCGGAGTGGTCCAAGACGTGACTGGGATCTGCCACATACCATCTCAGCTGCCACGTGGAACATGTTGTGCACTCCCTCTAGCGCGGGTGGTAACTCCAGTCGGTGAGCCACTGCACCGACCCTGCCCAAGATACGGAAAGGTCCGATGTATCGTGGACTAAGCTTCCCGCCGCCACCAAAACGAATCGTGCCACGCGTCGGAGAAATCCGCAGGAACACAAGATCATCAACCTATAACAAAACACAAGGCTTAAAGCTTAATCTAAAACAATCACAATCAGACTCAAATACGAGAAAAATCTAAACTATACCTCAAACTCCAACGGCCTCCGGTGGCTATCGGCCCAATGCCGCTGCCTATCCTGCGCCACCCGAAGTCTATCTCTGATAACCCTGACCTTCTCTGCAGCATCCACTTCCATCTCAGGGCCAAGCAAAACCCTCTCGTCGACATCATCCCAAGACAAAGGAGTACGGCACCTCCGTCCGTATAGAGCCTCGAAAGGTGACATCTCTATACTGGCTTGGTAGCTGTTGTTGTAAGCAAACTCTACCAAGTGAAGGTGGTCCTCCCAAGATCTCCCGAAGTCCAAGACACAGGTACGCAGCATATCCTCGAGGGTCTGAATCGTCCTCTCCGACTGTCCGTCTGTCTGGGGGTGGTATGCGGTACTGAACTTGAGCGATGTACCCAAGCTAAGCTGCAAACTCCTCCAGAAGTGGGAAGTGAATCGGCTGTCCCGATCTGAGACTATACTCACTGGAACCCCATACAATCGGACTATCTGCCGTACGTACATCTCGGCCAACCTCTCCGTAGACAAACCCACCTTGAAAGGCAAAAAGTGGGCCGATTTGGTCAATCGATCAACAATGACCCAAATCGCATCCTTCCCTCCTAAAGAGTGCGGAAGCCCAGATACAAAGTCCATAGTGATATGCTCCCACTTCCACTCAGGAATGGATAGTGGCTGGAGCAATCCACCGGGTCTCTGCCTCCCGGCTTTCACCTGCTGGCACACCAAGCATCTAGAAACGAACTGAGCCACCTCGCGTTTCATGCCATACCACGAAATATGCTGTCTCAAGTCTCTATACATCTTGTTGGCCCCAGGATGCATAGAGTACTGAGAACGATGTGCCTCCTGAAGAACCTCCTCCCAAAGTCCTCCGCTCGGCACGCACAATCTGGTACCATGCCTCAACGACCCGTCTCCCGCTATAGAGAACTCATCCAACAGTCCTGCCCGGACCTGCTCCCTGATGACTCTCAGAGCCTCATCCTCAAACTGAGCTGTCCTGACTCTGTCCATCAGCTCTGACTGCACCAGGAGACCCCACATCTGCGCCTCGAACCCAGGAACTATCACCTCTATGCCCAAGCTCTCCAGATCTGCCAGAAGGTGACGATCCATCGTCAAACACATGGCCACGGGATACCTGCTCAAAGCATTCGCAACCACGTTTGCCTTCCCCGAATGGTACTGTAAGGATATATCAAAATTCTTCATCATCTCTAACCATCGCCTCTGCCTCATATTCAGCTCCTTCTGGGTAAACACGTACTTCAAGCTCTTGTGGTCAGTGTAAATCTCCACACGCTCTCCGTATAAATAGTGTTTCCACAGCTTCAAAACAAAGATGACCGCTGCCAGCTCCAGATCGTGGGTAGGGTAGTTCCTCTCATGAGGACGTAACTGCCTAGATGCATAGGCAATCACCTTCCCGTACTGCTGAAGTACACAACCCAAACCCCGTCCTGAAGTATCACTGTAGATCGTATAACCACCAGATCCAGATGGCAGCGTCAAGATAGGAGCTGTAGTCAACCTCGCCTTCAGCTCCTCAAAGGCGGCCTGGCACTCCTCGGACAAAACAAACTCCTCGTCCTTCCTGATAAGTCGGGTCATCGGCTGGGCAATCCTGGAAAAGTCCTGTACGAACCTCCGGTAATAACCTGCCAGACCCAGAAAACTTCGAACCTCTGCTACTGAGCTCGGCGTAGACCAGGACTCCACTGCAGAAATCTTCTCCGGATCCACTGAAATTTTCTCGCCAGAGACAACATGGCCTAGGAACTCCACGCGATCCAAGAAGAACTCGCACTTGGACAGCTTCCCATACAGCTGCTCCCTCCTGAGAGTATCCAGCACAATCCTCAGGTGCTCCTCGTGCTCCTCTGGTATCTTTGAATAGATGAGAATGTCATCAATGAAGACCACCACGAACTTGTCAAGGTACTGATGAAATACCTTATCCATCAAGTTCATGAATACCGCCGGGGCGTTGGTCAGCCCAAACGACATGACGGTATACTCATACTGGCCATAACGGGTCCGAAATGCAGTCTTCGGAATGTCATCCTGCTTCACCTTCAGCTGATGGTACCCGGTATGCAAGTCAATCTTCGAGAACACCCTCGCGCCACTCAACTAGTCGAACAAGTCATCAATCCTTGGCAAAGAATACTTGTTCTTGATGGTAAGGTTGTTGAGCGCCCTGTAATCAATGTACATACGTACCGTACCATCCTTCTTCGGGACGAAAAGAACTGGCACGCCCCAAGGTGAAGAACTAGATTGGATAAAGCCCTTGTTCTCCAGCTCATCGACCTGTTTCTTCAGCTCCGCTAACTCACTGTTGTTGATTCTATAGATGTGCTGTGAGATAGGCTCAGCGCCCGACACTAGGTCTATAGAAAACTCAATATCACGATCTGACGGCATCCCGGACAACTCCTCGGGAAAGGCATCCAAGAACTCAGCAATAAGTGGATGTGGAACACCGGCCCCGCCAACAACGCTCTGCAGAATCCATCTCCTGGCACCGCTGCACCCCTGGTGAACTCAAACTCCGGCTCTCCCGATGGCCTGAACAGAATCCTGCCCCCTCTGCAATCTATGCTAGCATGGTGCATGCTCAACCAGTCCATACCGAGTACCACATCGTAGCTCGAAAGTGACATTACGAGCAAACACGCACTCAGCTCCCGGCCTCTCAAAAAAACTCTCCGCCCCTTACAAACATTATTAACCAGGATGATGCCATTTCCAGTCATAATCTTGCAAGTCCTACCAAGATACTCAGCAATGATATTGTGCCTAAGAGCAAAAGAAACAAACACAAAACTGTACGTAGCACCAGAATCAAACAAGGCTAAAGCTAGAAAAGAATCAAGCAGAACAGAACCTGCGACAACATCTGCAATAGGCTCCATCTCCTCGGCTGCAAGAGCAAAAGATCTACCCTGAACACCCTTCTGCTGGCGGTGCTAGACAAACTGCTGCTGCTGGGTCGAAAGCGGACCCCGCTGCAGAACTACCGGTACACTAGCTGGTACCTTCGGAACAGGTGCCCTCTGAGCTGCTCCAGCAACACGGGAGTTCTTGGGACACTCCCGTATCTGATGTCCAGTGGCATCGCAAAAGAGACACAAACCCAGCCTCCTCCTACAGAACTCAAAGAGGTGATCGGGCTTCTTGTAGAAGTGGCAAGGAGCCCCATGTTGTGCCTGCCTCGGCTGAGTGTGCTGAGCCTGTTGCTGATGATGCTGGAACGGCTGATGCTGAAGCTGAGGGCGCTTAGCAGCCCCCGCGCTGCTACTGGCCCCCGAAAACAACTCACGATCCCTCTTCGGCTTCAAGCCCCACTCTCTCTCCACCTTCCGAGCCTCCGTATAGACCTCTGCATATATCGCATAGAAGGAAGGGATCAGGATCTTGATATCCCATGTCAATTCCTTCCGGAAGTGCTCTATTCGGATCATCGGGTCGCTCACCATGTACTCGGCGTATCGGCTCAGCCGGCCGAACTCCGTCGCATACTCCTCCACAGTCATACTGCCCTGCTGCAGGTTCTGAAACTACTGCACTAGGCCAATCTTGTCTGTGGGGGAAAAGAACTTCTCTCTGAACAGGGCCCAAAACTCAGCCCAAGTGTGGCCCTCTCCTACAAGAGCCGGCTCGTTCCGGAACCATGTCCGGGCAACATCTAATAACTGCAAGCCAACCGCCTCGACCTTCAGGTCGTCTGCCAGGCGGGAGGCCCTCATCTGGCGCTCGATATCCTCAAGCCAGTCATCAGCATACACAATGCCCTCGGTCCCTTTGAAATCCCTCAGACCCATCTTCTTGAAAGCCTGGATGTCTCCGGGCTTCTGCTGCTGTACCTCCCGCTGCGGAGCCCCACGCTCCACCGTAGCCAGAGCCAACCTATGGACATCCTCCATGCCCTGGCACATGGCCTCAGTCTGTCTCATCTGTGCCTCGTGCTGGGCCCGTTGGGACTCCAGCACCTGCTGAAAGAATGCGAGCATCTGTACCATATCTGTAGGCAGAGGAGGCAACGGAAGAACAGCTCCCACCACCATCGGAGGAGTCCCCTGCTGAGGAGGAGGAGGAACGCCCCCGACAGCTCCCGTCGTAGCCCCCGGCACTGCAGAAAGAGCACCCGCAGTGACCCCAGGGACAGTCATCGAGAGCGCTGGAGGAGTACCCCCGAGATCCCCTACTGAAGTCCCAACTGCAGGGGAAGTGACTGGAGCCTGTCCGCCAGAGGTAGCAGACCTCTCCGTCTCTCCGTGCTCCTCACCGAGAGAATGAGTCATAACCATCCTGGAGACAGATTGAAAGGAAGATATCAATTTGGCACAAGAAGGATTATATCAAGGAAGGACAGCTAGAATACATTAAATCAATATCAAAGACGATAAGCAAGATAAGCAAGAAAAGATCCTACTGTGATTGAGTACTCTTAGCCTACCACCTCCTATATGTAACACAGGCTCGTAGTCAACACTCTAAGACGAGTGCTGCTACGACATCGCACTAATTGTGACTTCAGGACCTGCATGGGCTACCACTAAAAATATGTCACGACCCGCACCCGCTGTAAGGGCACGTGTGCGTAACAACGCCCAGCCCACACCGTAAAAATGGCATAGAACGCTGTAGGTTTACTACTCTAACAACAGTTTATATAATATCAAAAACCTGTCGAGAATATGATCAACTCCGAACGGAGGACAAGCAATGATAATATATGAGTGCTCAATCACAACTCCAAGATGATAAAGTAAATATTTAAAGATAAAGACAACACGACAATAAAATATAACCTGTCAAGTCCAAACACGAAGAATATACAAGTCTAAGTCCAAAGTCTCTAATACAAGCCAAAATAATAACAGTCCCAAGAGTAACTGGAGACAAGGTCCAGTACAAAAACCTACTCTATCTACAGGATAGGCGGTATCTCGCCCTGCGGATCTAGGGTATCTGTCTCTAAACCTACTACGTCCGGTGGGCCATAGTAAGTACAATAATAGTCCTCCTCTGCATCTGTAAACATTGTCAATATATTCGATCAGGATGGAACGAGTACATATATCTCATAACAGATCTCAAGATAGAATAAAAGCTATAAGACTGTAAATAGAGCATATACAATAAAATCATGGAGTGTACATATATGTATCATGGCATGGTAAGCTGTAGAGCTAGAGCTAGAACAAGAAAGTAGAACTGAATCATGGTATGTACACAAATCAAGATAAGCCATATATCCAATGTGTGTGAGTAGTAGTTTCAGCTTGTGACTGGCTTGGGGACCTGTAAGATCTGGCCTGGCTAGTAATAAGTACGGTATATGACTAACACTGTTCAAGAATGCAAGATGGATTTGATCACAGGCATACGCTACTACTCCCCCTACCCCCAACTGGTAGAATGGATCCAAATAGGACATGTCACTGTACGGGATTCTAATGAGAATGGAGCAAGTCTTCTCTAGAATCAGTGACCACATATTGTGCAAGAGCTACAAGGGAGCTTGCACAATACATCCCAACCTAAGAAGGAGAAACATCTCTCGTCGAGATCCAGGAATACCAATCCGTGAGAACCATGTGTCAGGAATAAGCATATCTACACTAAGTACATGAATCATAACAGTTATCATAAATTGGGAAAAAGTTATCAGAGAATATACTCGTCTGTGATATGATAAAATATGTCAACTGGATCCAATGCAGCGCCTCGAGGACCTATAGATAACAAGATGTATCAATACTATATTTAGGAAGTAAAGTCAAATCAAATTAAATCCTATTCTGTCATTCTAGGTCAAGACAAGTCTAGTTAGGTCAACCTTGGTCATAGGAGAACATTGGAAGTCAACCCATATCTGAGTCCATCTTGAACTCTGAAACCCATATCTTGGCCGTAGGCCAATATCTTAATTTACCCTTTCACTAAATTCGACTCACTCACAAACCCTCTCTATTTTGATTTCCTACATTCCCTTCTCCTTCTCCTTCTCCTTCTCTTATTTCCTTCCCTTCTTCTTATTCTTATTCTCCATCTTATTCTTCTTCTTATTCTCCTTCTCCTTATTCTCCTTCCCCTTCTCCTTATTCTTCGTCTTATTCTTCTTCTTATTCTCCGTCTCCTTCTCCTTATTCTCCGTCTTATTCTCCGTCTCCTTCTCCTTATTCTCCGTCTTCTTCTCCTTATTCTCCGTCTTATTCTTCGTCTCCTTCTCCTTATTCTCCATCTTATTCTCCGTCTCCTTCTCCTTATTCTCTGTCTTATTCTCCGTCTCCTTCTCCTTATTCTCCGTATACTGCTGCTCCTACTGCTATTCCTGCTAACTGCTGCTGCTGCCAGTGCTATGGCTAATGCTGCTGCTGCTGCTATGGCAAATGCTGCTGCTGCTGCTACTTCTTATTCTCTTCATTCCCCCCCCCTATATATATATATATATATATATATATATATATATATATATATATATATATATATAGATAGATATATATATATATATATATATATATATATATATATATATATATATATATATATATAAACATCTAGCTATCTATCTATATATATATATATATATATATATATATATATATATATATATATATATATATATATATATATATATATATATATATATATATAGAAAAAAAAAAAAAAAAAAAAAAAAAAAAATATATATATATATATATATATATATAGACTCTCAAACACACAGCACATCTACATATATATATATATATAGACACTCACACACACACTCCTACCTATATATATAAATACATACACACACACACACATATCTATATATATATAAATACATACACACACACACATGTAAATATATATAGACACACACACACTAAAACACACACTCTCTAATGACACCACCACTCTCCTCTACGCACGCACACAATACATATATATATATATATATATATATATATATATATATATATATATATATATATATATATATATATATATATATATATATATATATATATATATATTTCTCTCTAAAAGGAAAAACCCTAATAAATCCTTAAACTAGGTTTTTAGGAAAACCTATAAAAGCTATGGTCATAATGTAGAGAATGGTCTCCTCTACATTTATTGTGAAGGAATAAATGCAAGAGGAGAAATTAATGGGGGTTAATGAGCATACCTAGAATTGGTTTCCTTGAGGGAGAAGAAGCTTCAAAAGAAACGAGTGAAATGAAGAGAGAGAGATTACTTTGAGATGAAACAAAAGGGAGGGGGAGGTGGCCTATACATGGCCGGCCATGGGGGTTTAATGGGTTTGGGTGGAGACCCATTAAGCCTCCAAACCCATTAGACTTAGTTTGGTTCGGTTCGGGTTTGGTTTGGTTCGGTTTGTTTCGGTTCAACTCCAAATTGACTAATTGAGTCTCTAAATGACTAGTTAAGCCATGGAAGTATGGTTTATTGATTTTTAGCCTAGTTAGAATGGCATGTGGGCCAAGTCCAGCTAGTATGTGGGTCCCACTAGGGTCCAGGCTACCCGGAAAGTCTATTGCTTTATATATATATGACAAACCCTAGTTTAAGGTTCTGGAAATGTCAAGCATTTCCAGAACATGGTCGACGGATAATCCGTTAGTATTCCGTCGCTAATCCGTCCTTTGTTAGCGGCGGCGATCGACGGACTAGCGACGGAACGATACCCTCTGATACACTGTTACGACAGTTTACCGACGGAATATCCGTCGCTAGCGTCTACACAGTTAAGTATTTAATATTTGAAATGGACGAAAGCCCGTCAGAAAATCGTCACTAATGCATCGTATTGTGAAGACGAAAAGCCGTCGCTATTCCGTCGCTCTTCGACTACTTAGCGACGGATCATTATTAGGGACGAGCTGATTGCCGACGGATTATTTTGACCAAGATCCGTCAGTTATCGGTCGCTAATACTGACTACCGACGGATGGGCGACGGATGTGGCCATCGCTAAATGGACATATTTTGGTAGTGTATATGCGACTGCAAGCAAGCAAAATGTAAGACTTATGCGGCCAGCACTTAAGCTTAGGCGGCCAAGCTATTAACTAATGCATGTGGCCAATCCTTTAATTATGCTATGTGGCCATAAAGTGCAAGCATTGCTTGCTGCCAATAACCCATATACTTATGCGGCCCGAATAAATGCAACTGCTATATGCGGTTGCAAGCAAGCCAATGTCGGCTAGCCAATAATGTATTGCTACTATGTGGCCATGTAAGGAAATTATATGCATGCGGCTCTAAATGCAAGAAAGCATGCGGCCAGGATTAATGCAAGTCAGCACTTGCATCAACTTCAACCGAGGAGAAGTTCATGGAAAATGTGAGACTCGTCTCATAGTATCGGTATTTATATACGGATACGTATTTTGTAGTGTATTTTGTATTTTTTTGATTTTCATAGTGCTTTAAAAAAATTTCTAACTTATAGATTTCTTCTTGGCCGGCATACCGCCAGTATACCGGAGTATACCGACGACATACCGTCCAGACAGATTTTCCATATTTTAGATATTTTCGATTTCAGATATTTTTATGAATAGTGTTTTCGATATTTTGATGAATAGTATTTTGGATATTTTGATGAATAGTGTTTAGATATTTTCGTGAATAGTATAGATGCACCCTTTTACCCATTGGATATTTGGTTTTGTTTCGATGGTTAGGATTGACTTAGATCTTCACATGGATCACCATCCGACGGCTAAGATTAATTCTCCCTTCTATATATACCATTTCACTTTCTCTCTCCTATCTCTTTTCATTCTCTTCACTCTCTCTTTATTTCTTCTTCCCTTCTCTCCCCCTTGGAGCTTGCAAAGAGCTTGGCCTTGAGGCCTTGGGTGTGGTGTCTAACCCCCCTAGAAGGAGGAGTAGAAGATTAGGCTTGGAGCTTAACCTAGGCAAGTACATCTTGCCAAATTCATTAACAATATTATTTTTGTTGTCATTTTTGTTTTCCTTGGTATGAAAATGCTTAGAATTGTTCTAAACTCATTTTGTTAAGAATGTTTTCCTTGTGATTCTCATCTATATGTATGCTTCTAAATTTGGTTCGAACTAGGTTTTGATTTTCTGTTAAAATCTAATGTTGACTTAGTAGAAAACTCGGTATCAAGAGTGATACTGGTGTTACCATCATGGATCTTGGTCACATATGCATATATGAGGCCCTCACCAAGCTTGTATACATAGATTTTGAGTTTGGTGGAAATCGGAACTCGTTTCGGTTCCCGAGAACCTTTTTTTTGAGTATTTTGAGGTATTGATCTATCAAATCTTTGAATTTGTGAAAACTAATACTCCCATGTTGTAGAGAATTAAATTTTATGCGATTTTGACTTTTAAAAATCCGAATTTCGATTTAAAACGAAGTTTTTATGGCCGAAACAAGTTTTGAGTTTTCAAGAATCAACTTTCTGGGACGGTTCGAAAAATCCGTCGGAAATCCGCAGAAATCCGTCGGAAAATCCGAACTTGCACCACAAAACTTGCTGTGACACTTCGAAAAATCCGTCGGTAATCCGTAGTAATCCGTCGGATAATCCGGTTAGGCTATTTTTGTCTGTTTTTGTCCGTTTCTGCCCGTTTTTGTCCGTTTTTGATATTTTCTTCGATTGTAATGAATTCTTAACATGATAAGATGATCTTGCATAGTTAGAGAATGATTGTACACCCTATATACACTTGACACTAGCACATGTTCAATTATTTTTTTATGAAATGTACTTAGCCTTAATTATTCTTTTCCACATGCCATGATATGTCTTTTTGATAGATTCTTTCTTACAAGCTATGATAATTGTTACATGTCTTCTTTGCTTACATGATAGTGGCCCGTCGTGGCGCACTCTTCTTACATGTCTTCTTTGCTTACTAGATAGTGACCTGTCGTGGTGCACTCTTGTACATGTCTTTCTTTGCTTACATAATAGTGGCCTGTCATGGCGCACTCTTGATTCTAGTACATGTCTTGCTCCTTGATAGTGGCTCGTCGTAGCGCACTCCTGACTTCTTGTCTATTATGTTTTCTTGTTGTGGCTTGTTATGGTGCACATTCTCGTTATTGTCCAGTCTCGCATGTCTCATGTCTAGGATGGATTCTGTGGAATGCTACACCCGGAATCCAACAAGAAAATATTTAGGACTAAACAACTAGCTTGATTACTTAGATCATTGAGAATTTTTCAGTTACCTGTTGCCCCTTTGGTCTTGGCATTATATATATATCCTTGGGATTTGGAGCTATCTGTCATAATGAGCACTCTTCCAGCACACCGTCGAGTGAGGCACCTCTTTAGGACACATGTATCTTACTACAGTGTGTCTGCTATACTTCTTTTCTTTCTGGCTTGGACCATTCAGGTAGTAGCAGGCAGGTGCTGGACTTGGAATTCTCAGACTTGCATTTGTTAGTAATTAGGATTGTGACAACCCTAGTTAGCTAATGTATAAAGCCATACTCATTGCTTAGCCGTGACTATTGTATGGAGTCTAGTCTAGTCTAGTTTGTCTAGGCAGTGTCCGAATTTATTTATTTTCAGTACATCTTTGTTTATGCTTTACTTTTGCCGGTAAATGATTAGATACTAAAGTTCTGTTCAGGAGAAGGGTTACAACCCCGGTCCTTATTTGGTTTACGGGTTGTAACTTGGGTTCCAGAATAGTTCTTAAGTCATCTAATCATTTGTCGTTCTATATAGACTTAACATGCTCACATGTTCCAGTTACATAACATGCTCACATGTTCCAGTTACTAACATGCTCACATGTTCCAGTTACTTAACATGCTCACATGTTCCAGTTACATAACATGCTCACATATTCCAGTTATCTTACATGTTCCAGTTACCTAACATGCTCACATGTCCCGGCTACTTAACATGCTCACATGTCTAGTTTACCTTTCATGTTCACATGCTTCCTTTTTTTTACATGTACACAGTTTACATTACGTCACATGTCCTTTACTTTATGCTACATGTTGTTTTACTTATTGTCTTTCCTATTCTCGGGATAAGTGCATTGGTAGCGCACGAGTCTCGATTTACTTTTACTTAATTCTGTCTCTATCCGTTGCTATGATTTGCGTGCTGGTTTTAGTTCATAGTTTGGCTTCCTTTGTGGTACTTGCTATTGGGGGTCTGACCCCATTAGTTTTGTTTGGCCAGATCTGATAGAGGAGCCCGGAGGATCTTCCGTACCTTCCACTCGTTGGTGATTACCCAGAGCACCAGAGTACCTTAGTGGGTTTTCTATTTCATTCTCCCACTAGTTATGTACATTATTCTTTTGTGGCGTTTAGCCTCCGAGCACGTGTTTAGCTCGTGTTTTGGACTTGACATTTAGCCTACGGGCTAGAACATGATTTGCGTATTCTAGACTATAGCTAGAGCTTATCATGTATGACTATTACTCTTGCTAGTCTTCACTCTGTATTACTAGCTTCATGATTATTGATATATGATAGTTTGGGACGCTTTATTATTTTATATTCCAGTTGATCTTACTTCTTGTATATTGTTTACTGCCTGTGATTGAGATACCTAGGATTGCTTGACCTAGGATCGAATGTTGGCTTGTAGTAGTAACCCCCATCTATACAGTTTATACGTTATTTCGGAGTACTGGAGTACTTTGGTATACGTAGCTGGCCTGGTCCGTCCCTACTTGCCAGTATTCTGGTTCTGGGGCGTGACATAGGTTTTAGTGGTGGCCCATGCAGGTCTGATTTATCAGATATGTGGGGGTTACTAATGTTTAGATATCTCAGTCACAATTCTCCTTTATTGATATCCTTCGTGTTATTCTATATCTCTGATCCTTTGACCCGATATCTGTCTTGATTGTTGATCTTTCTCGTTCTCTCGATTTAATCCTTGTGTCCTTTAACTTTCAAGGGCACTGTTCTTAATCCTTCGGGCCATCTTGTTTGGGTTTTGCCGATGGCAGTCAGCAATCTTCTGTTAGGCCAGTTATGGAGGAACAGTCTCAGCATTCAGGGGCAGAGTTCAGAGATGACCCGAGGACAGAGGTGTCAGTTCAGCCTGATCAGCCAACAAGGTTAGTTGTGCTAGAGTCCAGCTTCACCGGCTACCCCGACAGTCCAGCAGTCTATGGCTCAGGTACCGGTTCAGCAGCAGCAGGTTAGAGCAGCATTTCTGAGACGTGGACAGGCAGAGTTTGGTATGTTAGAGCAGGTTTTGGCTGAGGGCGGTCATGTTGTAGGTATTGCCCTATTCTGCTTCTGCTCTTATTTATCTCTTTGGTTACGCATATTTGGCGAGTTTCTCATCCTATTCTTCTGTCTTCGTATCTTGAGATACATGATATTTATCATATGTCTCGACTACGAAGATACGTCATGGGTAGAGTCATGTCTTGGATTAAGTCATTGGTACCGGCTTATTTTGAGAATTGACTTCTATCTAAGTTATGGAGTCAGCGTAGGCCTGCTCCTACTCAACTGACTCAGGAGACATTTATTCATATGAATCCATCCCTTCTTGATTGTAGTTAGTGTTATTGCTTACGCATTTACTTATATTATTGTTGTCTTTATCTTACCAACATGCCATGCTTTGTTTTGATTGATATATTTTTTCAGCTCTTTGGTTTGGTTTTCATGCTTGACTAGATTTAGAAAATTCCTAGGACGAAATTTATTTTTAAGTTGTGGAGAGTTGTGAGACTCGTCTCATAGTATCGATATTTATATACAGATACGTATTTTGTAGTGTATTTTGTATTTTCTTGATTTTCGTAATGCTTTAAAAAATTTCCTAACTTATAGATTTCTTCTTGGCCGGCATACCGCCAGTATACCGGAGTATACCGACGGCATACCGTCCAGACAGATTTTCCACATTTTAGATATTTTCGATTTCAGATATTTTTATGAATAGTATTTTCGATATTTTGATGAATAGTGTTTTGGATATTTTGATGAATAGTATTTAGATATTTTCGTGAATAGTATAGATGCACCCTTTTACCCATTGGATATTTGGTTTTGTTTCGATGGTTAGGATTGACTTAGATCTTCACATGGATCACCATCCGACGGCTAAGATTAATTCCCCCTTCTATATATACCATTTCACTTTCTCTCTCCTATCTCTTTTCATTCTCTTCACTCTCTCTTCATTTCTTCTTCCCTTCTCTCCTCCTTGGAGCTTGCCAAGAGCTTGGCCTTGAGGCCTTGGGTGTGGTGTCTAACCCCCTAGGAGGAGGAGTAGAAGATTAGGCTTGGAGCTTAACCTAGGCAAGTACATCTTGCCAAATTCATGAACAATATTGTTTTCGTTGTCATTTTTGTTTTTCTTGCTATGAAAATGCTTAGAATTGTTCTAAACTCATTTTGTTGAATATTTTTCTTGTGATTCTCATCTATATGTATGCTTCTAAATTTGGTTCGAACTAGGTTTTGATTTTCTGTTAAAATCTAATGTTGACTTAGTAGAAAACTCGGTATCAAGAGTGATACTGGTGTTACCATCATGGATCTTGGTCACATATGCATATATGAGGCCCTCACCAAGCTTGTATACATAGATTTTGAGTTTGGTGAAAATCGGAACTCGTTTCGGTTCCCGAGAACCTGTTTTATTAAGTATTTTGAGGTATTGATCTATCAAATCTTTGAATTTGTGAAAACTAATACTCCCATGTTGTAGGGAATTAAATTTCATGCGATTTTGACTTTTGAAAATCCGAATTTTGATTTAAAACGAAGTTTTTATGGCCGAAACAAGTTTTGAGTTTTCAAGAATCAACTTTCTGTGACGGTTCGGAAAATCCGTCGAAAATCCACGAAAATCCGTCGAAAAATTTGAACTTGCACCACAAAACTTGCTGTGACACTTCGGAAAATTCGTCGATAATCCGCAGTAATCCGCTGGATAATCCGGTTAGACTGTTTTTGTCTGTTTTTGCCCGTTTCTGTCCGTTTTTGTCCGTTTTTGATATTTTCTTCGATTGTAATGAATTCTTAACATGATAAGATGATCTTGCATAGTTAGAGAATGATTGTACACCCTATATACACTTGACACTAGCACATGTTCAATTATTTTTTTATGAAATGTACTTAGCCTTAATTATTCTTTTCCACATGCCATGATATGTCTTTTTGATAGATTCTTTCTTACAAGCTATGATAATTGTTACATGTCTTCTTTGCTTACATGATAGTGGCCCGTCGTGGTGCACTCTTCTTACATGTCTTCTTTGCTTACTAGATAGTGACCTGTCGTGGTGCACTCTTGTACATGTCTTTCTTTGCTTACATGATAGTGGCCTGTCATGGTGCACTCTTGATTCCAGTACATGTCTTGCTCCTTGATAGTGGCTCGTCGTAGCGCACTCCTGGCTTCTTGTCTATTATATTTTCTTGTTGTGGCTTGTTATGGTGCACATTCTCGTTATTGTCCAGTCTCGTATGTCTCATGTCTAGGATGGATTCTGCGGAATGCCACACCCGGAATCCAACAAGAAAATGTTTAGGACTAAACAACTAGCTTGATTACTTAGATCATTAAGAATTTCTCAGTTACCTGTTGCCCATTTGGTCTTGGCATTATATATATATCCTTGGGATTTGGAGCTATCTGTCATGATGAGCACTCTTCCAGCACACCGTCGAGTGGGGCACCTCTTTAGGACACATGTATCTTACTACAGTGTGTCTGCTATACTTCTTCTTTTTTTGGCTTGGACCATTCAGGTAGTAGCAGGCAGGTGCTGGACTTGGAATTCTCAGAATTGCATTTGTTAGTAATTAGGATTGTGACAACCCTAGTTAGCTAATGTATAAAGCCGTACTCATTGCTTGGCCGTGACCATTGTATGGAGTCCAGTCTAGTCTAGTCTAGTTTGTCTAGGCAGTGTCCGAATTTGTTTATTTTCAGTACATCTTTGTTTATGTTTTACTTTTGCCGGTAAATGATTAGATACTAAAGTTCTGTTCAGGAGAAGGGTTACAACCCTGGTCCTTGTTTGGTTTACGGGTTGTAACTTGGGTTCCAGAATAGTTCTTAAGTCATCTAATCATTTGTCGTTCTATATAGACTTAACATGCTCACATTTTCCAGTTACATAACATGCTCACATGTTCCAGTTACTAACATGCTCACATGTTCCAGTTACTTAACATGCTCACATGTTCCAGTTACATAACATGCTCACATGTTCCAGTTATCTTACATGTTCCAGTTACCTAACATGCTTACATGTTCCGGCTACTTAACATGCTCACATGTCTAGTTTACCTTTCATGTTCACATGCTTCCTTTTTCTTACATGTACACAGTTTACATTACGTCACATGTCCTTTACTTTATGCTACATGTTGCTTTACTTATTGTCTTTCCTATTCTCGGGATAAGTGCATTGGTAGCGCACGAGTCTCGATTTGCTTTTACTTAATTTTGTCTCTATCCGTTGATATGATTTGCGTGCTGGTTTTAGTTCATAGTTTGGCTTCCTTTGTGGTACTTGCTATTGGAGGTCTGACCCCACTGGTTTTGTTTGGCCAGATCTGATAGAGGAGCCCGGAGGATCTTCCGTACCTTCCACTCGTTGATGATTACCCAGAGCACCAGAGTACCTTAGTGGGTTTTCTATTTCATTCTTCCACTAGTTATGTACATTATTCTTTTGTGGCATTTAGCCTCCGAGCACGTGTTTAGCTCGTGTTTTGGACTTGACATTTAGCCTATGGGCCAGAACATGATTTGCGTATTCTAGACTATAGCTAGAGCTTATCATGTATGACTATTACTCTTGCTAGTCTTCACTCTGTATTACTAGCTTCATGATCATTGATATATGATAGTTTGGGACGCTTTACTATTTTATATTCCAGTTGATCTTACTTCTTGTACATTGTTTACTGCCTGTGATTGAGATACCTAAGATTGCTTGACCTAGGATCGACTGTTGGCTTGTAGTAGTAACCCCCATCTATACAGCTTATACGTTATTTCGGAGTACTGGAGTACTTTGGTATACGTAGCTGGCCTGGTCCGTCCCTACTTGCCAGTATTCTGGTTCTGGGGCGTGACAGAAAACACCATGGCTTCCATGCTCCACCCAATCTACAATATGAGCCCAAATCCTGACTTCCATAAGTCAATTTAGGATAAAATGAAATTCTCTACAACATGGAACTATTGGTTTTAAAAAATATGCAAGTTTGATAGATCAAAACTCATGAAATTTAAAAATACATCAAAGCTAGATCTACAAGAAATTAACCATGAAAATTGAAAATGCTAAGTACTAAAGTGTCTTAGAATCTTGTGAGGAAGAAGATGGAACAAAAAAATGGAGTTCCTCCATGAAGCAAGTTGCACTTGCCTAAGCCTTTCTTGGTAGGTGGAGAAGTTAAGAGGAAGAAGATGAAGAAATAAATGAAGAAGGAGAAGTAAATTAGGAGAGAGAGAGGGGTTGGTAGCTTTTAAAGGGAGGGGTCACATGTTGAACCAACCCAACCAAGCCAACCCAAAATAAACCAAGTCAAAGCATGATGAACCTAAACAAAATTAAATCAAAATCAGCTAGCTAGACAAGACAAGCAAAAATACGTGTCAGGATCCCGTACACGTATACTGGAAATACGTATACGAAAAACGGAGGTGACACTAGTACGTCAGCACCATCCTTGTTCCTACCTAGGCCGAATCGGGTCTGTGGCCCCGAAGTACCGTTTGAGGAACTAAACCTTGTGCACAAGTTGTCCATGACTATACATGCATATACAACTTAGCTATAAAGAAAACATAACATGCATGATAATAGAATAAAGTACATAAGCCACAATTCTCATTTATCTTGTCACAATTGTCTTGAGTCGTAGCTCGCATACCCATTGCTCATTCCAGGGACTTATCATCTGTGTTACCAAATATCATTCGAGCCGTAGCTCAACATACTCATTGTCCAATTTTTGGGACTTGATTCACCTGTCTAACAATTATTACCACAATATACAACTCATCATTGATTTGCAACAATTTACTAGCCATGTGATTACTTATCTTTCATTATCATTGTGGGTTCTTACTAAGCATCTTTTATTAGCATCATAATAACAAGTCAACATTTGTTAAGCGTGATGATTAAGAATCGTCGAATGATCAAAGCCACTAACGTATTGGTTAATTGCCGAGAGAAAGAGATCTTTCATGCGACATCAAGCTTTGTTCACTTGGTTACCTGCATTTGCACCAACAACGATTCATAACACTTCTTCTCTTTCTCTCAGTGATTCAATATGAATGTGAAGACAATGAAAGTAAGCCATGAAAACATTCATCGAAAATATTCACGAAAATGCATCATAAAACCAACAATGAAAGCGGCATCGAAAACCAACAGTGCAACAGTCTTGGGACAGTGACTCGTATATAGAATTATTTTTCTAAGGCGCTCTCTACTGCATCTTAAGCACCATTTATAAAGAATTTGATCCATAATGAGGAAATTGTCTCAATTCATAGTCCCGGTACACCAGTCCTGTAACGTTTTCCCGTTATTTGATTCCGACTCAGCCTTTCCAGTCGGTAGTCCACACCGTGTTCCGCAACAAAAATAGGACACTACATGCCAGCGGGCTGAGCGCGGGCCGAGCGGAGGCCTGATATGTTCCCAAATATATCCTCTAGTGATATAGCTCCAGTATCAGTAGCTCATAGCCGAACTAATCTAGTATCAGTAGCTTGTAGCAGTAACCAGTGATATAGTTCCAGTATCAGTAGCTCATGGCAGAACTTCTCCGGTATCAGTAGAGCATAACTTCTCCAGTAGTTGTAGCTTGTAGCAATACTTAAATATGCCAGTACCAGTATCTCGTAGCCCTAGTAGCAAAGTATCAGTAGCCTCCAATCCATGTGCAGCTCCAACCCTGGTTAAAGACATGTGTGGTCATCAGAATTTTGTTATCTCATTACAATAAAAAGGGTATGCTTGTAATTAGCTCAGTAACTCTAAAATGTGTATAAATAGGAGAAGAGATGAGAGGAAAGTAATAGAGAATGATATGTTCAATTTCCAGTATATTTTCTTTCTGTAACAAAATTTTCCACTAACATGCCATTTGAAATAAAATATTTCTTCTTCCCCAATTCTCTAGTAAATTTTCAATTCCCCGTTAACCCTATCTTCATCCATGGTGATTTCTACACGATCCACTTGTAATTCGGCCTCTGCAGGTTGAGGCCATACCAAGACCGTGAGCGCGAGGGGGTGAGGGGGTGTGAGAAGGAGGAAGGGAAGATGAGGTGAGATGGAGATGAGAGGGGGGAGGGAACTCACATGAGAGAGATGGAGAGGCCCCTCTCTCTTTCCCCCTTTAATTAATGATTTTTTTTTTGTTTCTTTTTCTTTTTCTTTTTCTTTTTAAGGAACATAATAGTTAATTGGGAGGGTAAAATTACCAAAGTAACCTAAGCCATTCATGTATGATGACACCTAGTCATCTTAGATGTCTAGGATGTTTTGTAAAGGATCTTATTGTTTAGGGGTTGTTTGCATAATGGAAAATTACAAGAAAACCAATTGTTTTAGAAATTTGTTAGCAAGATAGAAGGTTAATTAATTTTAATCCATACTAAATAATAATAATGCTAATAATGCAAAATTAAAATTGTTAGAAGAAGGGGAAAAATAGAGAGACTACAATATCAAAAGAAATTTCGTAAGTTATCATTTGATATGGAAAGAAATCTTCTTAATATAGGTATTCATAACATAAGTGTGCCTCGTCTACTAAACCAACCAGTCCAAACCCATTAAGCAAGTCTCTTTTCAAAGTCCAAATCCTTACAGTAATGGACCGAAATCCAACTCCACACTATAATAATCCAATTAATTAAGTAATTAAGCCCAACCCCTAGTCTTTAAACTATAGCACTAAAAGAGAAAATATAGAAGAAACAAAACAAAACAAAAAAAACTTATTTATTTCTTTGGTGTAAATACCCAAGCCCAGATTTGCTAACCCTTCTCTCAAAATAGGCTAACCATCTACCCTTGATTTACCAGTCATTTTTTCTTCTTCTGAAAAATCAGCATCTGGCAAGGTTAATATGAGCAAAGTCCTCTGATTATTGTTTTCACCTGTTGCCCAAAACTGCTCAAGGCTTAAAGCACCAGTCCAAAGGCAAAACCCCATTCCAGGGACACGTTAATGACACTATGCAGCTTTCATTGCGAGCTGAATACCTTACATATTGGTCACAATATGACAGTAATTACTATAACATCGTCAAAGTTTTTCATCTCTCTCTTACTGGAGTAGAAAATCATACAGATAGCCACTCCTGGCAACATCAATGATCTATCATCGTCTTATCATTGGACTAGATCTTTTTGTTAGAACATAAATGCTTCCGATTTGACAAAAAAAAGAAACTAATAAGAAATTTGCACCAATATCTCATTACCGCAATAATCTGTCTCTAAGGACAAATACCCAATACTTTTTTACTCAGTGGAACAAAAAGACAGATCTCCTAACTCATTTCCAGTCAATTCAATGAAGCTTGCTGTCTGCCATCTGGAATCGCATACAGAATTATGGGCTTGGATGGCCTAAGGAAAGGAGTATCACATCGGAAATACCCTTTCCTCTCAAGCTGCAATATATCTCCCCGCTTGAGATTCCTCATGTTAGAATCTCCAATAGCTGCAGTCTCACGCCTTGTGCAAGTATTAAGATTGTCAATGAAGTCCTCCCCTTCCTCCAGCTGCAGTTTTGAGTAGCAAAGTCAGAAAAACAGCAAAAAGTGCAATGGAAATACTAGATAGCAGAGTAAAAGCAATAATGATAGGTCTTGTTCATCTATAAGCATTCAAGAGTACAGTACTAAGAAACCATGAAATATAGAACCCAGCCTTCAACTTCTTTATAAAAAAATAATTTAAGAGGGAAGAGAGCATGGAGATACATCAAACAGTAGGTAAAATGCTGTTTCCCCTTCACATGCAAGACAATTATAGAATGGGAACAATGAACCCAGCATTTCAAATAATGTTTTGGCTATTATGCAAGATGATCATCATACTATCGGCACCTTTCATGCAAGATAATAAAAGCTAATATTTGAGTAG
Source organism: Iris pallida (assembly GCA_029216955.1). NCBI lineage: Eukaryota > Viridiplantae > Streptophyta > Magnoliopsida > Asparagales > Iridaceae > Iris > Iris pallida. Next base: position 6,411,513 of record JANAVB010000398.1, on the reverse strand, counting down.
AGAATCCGGAACCATTAAATTGAGAAAGGGACTTGGGTACTGGTATCTCAGGATATCCACATCCAGAACTAAATTCAACAGATAGGAATTAGGAAGTTAAACAAAGGTTTCAGCATATCAAATTCTGGGATACTTTCTTTCTAGTTGCTGTCAGCACACTTCAACTTCAAGGAATGTAAATTATACCATATAACTAGGCGATGTCTTTATTAAGAAGTCTCACCAGACTTATCTTAAGAAATGTCAATTGCGCCATATAACTAGGTGATATCTTTAATAAAAAGTGTCAGCACAGAATCCCTGCACTAAATAACATAAGCCCAATTATTGTCCGCACTTGCCCCAGAAAAAATGGCAAATTCATCCTCCAATATATCATCTTCAACTCTGAACTGAAGGGCTAAACTTTCCTTAATTCACGACAATAATAGTTAACAGATTACATACTAATACAACATCAACAAAGCCTTTATCCCAATATGTAATTTTGTGGTTGGCAACACCAATCCATCTCTTCCATTCTTATATGTCAAGGGTCATCCCTCTTAGAATTAAGTAATACTAGCATAGTAATCTATGTTTTGAATTGTCTTACTATGGGACCCTTTCTGGAGTCTATTTGTAAGGTAAGGTAAAAAAATTAAGGTTGAACCCCCTGGCACATCATGCACTTAATATAGATTTAAGAGAGTAATCCTAGCATACAGCAACAAAAACGTAACATGTAGACTAGGAAGCAGGGACAACCTAAAAATTGGGCCGTGCCATTCAGACACAACCCGGACACTCCAAAATACACTAGGACACAAAAATTGTTGGTGTGTCCGTGTCGTCGCGTCCTCACCGTGTTGTATCATATCCATGCAACATAGCTTATACGCCAGAGGATAGGTTTTCCTAGCATGCTTGGACCAGCATTGCACGTACAGGTAATTATACTTTATTATTTTGCTTGTTTTATGAGGGGGGGAAAAAAGTCCTTTGAGACTGGTATTTTGATATCTTGACAGAAATCCTAAATTCCTGAAATCGTAGAATTGAACGAAGGCATAGCACTACTAACACCTTCCCATGTGTTGGAATATCCCATATGGAGTGGCAAAGGATACCATAAATAGGACCACATTGTTCCAGGACTCATCCAAAATGACAGGAGATTTGCATGCAATTGGCATTGCAGCTAGTGGTGGCTGGTTATGATCCATGCACGCAGCAGAAATATCAACTAGGATTCTTAATAAGTTCACCACAAGGAAGGAAGTTTAACATCTTCATCATGAGGAAGTTTCCCTCTGTGCTTTGTAGGGAGTTTCCCTCCATCCTTTGTTGGGTGTTTGAGTTGTCTCTGGGGTTCCTCCCTCACATTATGTAACTATCGCCTCCTGATTTACACAAAGGTTTCGAGGTATGTGGAGGTGATGGTGGTGGAAGTGAGGTAGGTGACGACAGTGAGTGGTGGTGGACGGGTCACGGTATTTTTGTGAAGGTGATTGTGGTGGGTGGTTGAGGTCATGATAGTGGATGAGGTTGGGTTGTGGCAGGTGGAGGATGGTGCCGGAGGTGATGGAAGTGAATGTGTGTGGGTTGTCAGGCAGGTGATGGTGGTGGGTGGTGGATGGTGGGTGGTTAGTGGTGGCAGAGATGATGGTGCTGGGTGGTGAATGGTGCATGGTGACGAAGGTGCTTGCAGGAGATTGTATGTTGGTGGTAGAGGTGATGGAGGTGGGTGAGAAAGGATGAGCAATCATGTACTTGACTAGCATTTATCTATCAGTTAGATAATAAGTAATCCTCAACCAAACAAGTCCATATCAGTGAAACATATAAATTGGATCAAGTGACATCACCTAGCCATGGAACTAATGAAAGGAGTGGTGGTGCGAAAGCAAAGAATGCAAGGCATCATGATGTCCTGTTTTTAAAATGTGTAGGGGAAGGGGGCTGATTTTCCCTGACTTATATAAGTTATAACTGAAGGTTGTTCGATTTTGACATGTCAGAAAATATAGTGATTGACACCAATACGGAAAAAAATAGTATCACTGGGAATTCAAATAAATTCATAGCTGGAAGAGAGTATCTATAATATAAAGCACAGTGGGTTTTTGGTCCGACCCATGTGCTTTGGTTCAACGATGATGAAAGGACTAAATTGCCCCTCTCTATAAGGGTTTGCTTGGATTGAAGGTTAAGAGAGTTAAGTGAGGAAAAGTTAAGTGAGAGGGAAATAAAACCATGCTTGGTTTGAGGGTGGGAGTTTAGGAGGGAGAGTTATAGAGGGTTAAGTAAGGGTTTATTTCACCCTCTTTTGTCCATTTTTTTAACCCCCCAAATCGGAGGGTTAACGAGGGTGATTGAGGGGTTTTGTTTAAAAAGTCATAAATACCCTTTATTTGTTTTATAAAATATCATAATTTTTTCCTCTATTTTTTTCTCAACATGTTAATCCGTAATTTCCTATTTTGTGAAGATATTTTGACAAGTTCTAATTAAAATTTTAATCAAATTTAATTTTATGACATATTTAATAAGGTTATTTTGGTAACTATCATATTTTTATTAATCACCCTCTCAATAAAAACCTTCAATCCGAGCAAGAGTTATTAAACACCCCCCACTTAACTCTTCCTCCAATCCAAACAAGGTTCTATGTATTGACTCTAATCCCCCTTCGCTTAACTCCCCCTCATTTAACCCCACTTAACTCTGCTTATTTTTCCCCCCTCAATCCAAGCTGACCCTAAGAGAGAAGGAGGTCCCATGTTGGGTGCGGAGCAACCGGTTGTTCCAATGGCACCCCCGCCTCCAGCTCCTCTTGCACCGTCCCTCCCTCCGCCGCCTCCGCTCCATCCTCGCCCACGCCGTCGTCGCCGGCCTCTTCTGTAACCCCTTCGTTGCAAGCAGTCTCCACCGCGCCGCCGACGCCGACCCTTCCTTCGCCGCCTCCCTCTTCTCCGCCATGACCAACCCCAACCCCTTCTCCTTCAACACCGCCATCGCCATCTCCGTCGACCCACTCTCCATCTACTCACAAATGCTCCGCCGCCGCCGCCGCCACCAGGTCGCTCCACGCACACGTCCTCCTCCTCGGATTCCGGTCCGACCCCGTCGTGCAGACCGTCCTGCTCACCGCCTACTCCCGACGCGGCTCCGCCGACCACGCCCTGTGGGTGTTCGACGGAATGCCGCACAAGAACGTCGTCTCCTGGACCGCCGCCGTCTCGGACCTCGCCGCCCTCGGACGCCCCGCAACGGCCCTGCGCGTCTTCGCCTCCATGAGGCCCCACGCCGCCCCGAACGCCGCCACCGTGGTCTTTGCCGTGTCCGCCTCTGCCGGGCTCGGGTCCCTGGCGCTGGCCCGGTGCCTGCACACCTACGTCGAGAAGGCCGGGTTCGTGTCCGTGCCATTATGGCACGGGTTATCCACTAGTTAATAAATAAAATATAGTATACAGACGCATTACACAGTTATGTCAAGTAAAAGAAGTTATTCCTTTATGCAGTTATAAACTTATGGAAGTAAAATTTTGTATAATGCTAGCATATGGTGTATACCTTTTTCTTCTTTATCAAATAATCAAACTCGACCAGTGAAAGGCTAACCAACTCTTCTGTTTCAGGAAGCCATGTAAGCTTCAGTTTTGTTGTCTTAACTGAGCCCTCAAGGTGCAAACGACCAATTATATGCGTAATATTTCCATCCTCTTTCTTGACTTCTTTGACGATGGCATTGCCCCAATCCATTAATGTAATCTCCTCACCATCTGAGATTTCTAATGCATCCTTATAGTCTATCCATATATTATTTGTATAGGTGGTAGCTTTGGTCCCAGCACCCTCATACTTCTTGTGCCTGGGTATGATGCGCACAAATGGTTTCCCAGGACCATCAATTAGGATCAGCTTCACACGGTTCTCTTCAAGGACAGCAGTATGTCTTGGGCATATTGGGTCAATTATCTTCTTATTGATGGTCCACAGCTTGTCCCATTCCATAAGATTCAGATTTTTGGAGGCACCCTGGGAAGTTAGAGAAAGTTAAACTGTAAGTTAGCAGATGTAACAGTCAAAAATATTATTTAGAAGTGGATGCTCAAAAATTAATCAGCCCACCTGCTGAAGAATGAACTGTATCAGTGCTTCTATTTTTAGACCTCTCCGTACTATTCCCTGAACAGTTGGGAAACGGGCATCATCCCATCCCTCAACTTTCCCATTCTGAACAAACCAGAGAAGTTTACGCTTGCTCAAAAGTGTATACACCATATCCAATCGACTGAATTCATAAATCTGTACTCTCCTCAATCCCATATCATCCAGTATCTTGTAGTATTGTGCATTGCGATCATGATACTCACTTGAACGAAGGGCATGTGTTATGCCTTCGATAGAATCAACAAAAGGACAAGCAAAGTCATAGGTTGGATAGACCTTATACAAAGACCCAATCCGATGATGAGGATCAGGATTGCAACGGTAATAAACTGGATCTCGAAGTGATTTGTTCGGATCTTGCATGTCCAACTTACCACGAACACAACACTGCTTACCTCTGTCAGACCCAGCAATCATCTCTCTCCACAGTGCTAAATTCTCCTCGACGCTATTGTTCCTGCACCTCGATTCAATCCCATCCATCCTCTCCTTCTGCATCTCCTCCCTAGGCGTATCATCCACATAGGCCTTCCCCTGCTTGATCAATGTCTCGGCCATATCCATCAGCTGCTTAAAATAGTCCGAGGTGTAGGTAACAGCATCGTACTTAATGCCTAATGTCTCGATATCTATCAAAAGATTGTCCACAAACTCGCTGCTTTCTTTCGAAGGATTTGTGTCATCGAATCGAATAAGAAGCTTCCCCTGGTACCTCTGTGCGAAATACTGATTCAGCAAAGCGGCCTTCGAGTGTCCGATGTGGAGGTATCCGCTCGGCTCCGGAGCGAACCTCAAACACACTTTCCCGACTTCAGCTCCAGGGAGATCGACCTCAAATTCAGCACCTTTCGTACCTATATTCTCATCCTTCGCTTTCGAAGCTTGACCGACACCTTTCTCTGTTCCCTTCGGATTAGTTCCAGACGACTTGCCTAACCCTCTCTTTCCGACATACTTAGCAGCGACTTCGCACAGAACGGTACCATACTGCTCCACCATTGAATTGTACCAGCGGACGAGATTTTGAAACTTCTTCGACTTCCTAAGACTCTCCCATCTCTGGCCAGTGCCTGCATACATAGACAAGTCAGCTCGGAATCAAAGCTCCTAACACCCAAACCAGCAGAAAATGATAAATTTTTATGGAAGTACCGGCAAGAGCAGACCATATCGCTACATCGGCAGCTGACAAGCTAGAGCCGACCAAGAAGGTTCGGAGCGAGAGGTAATCGTCGATGCAATCGCAGGCGGCTTCGAACTCCGCACCGGACGAGAAGGCTGCAGCATAGTCCACCAACTCCACGATCTGCGACATAATCATTCGATGAAATCAATAGGAAAAGAAAATTGCTAGCCGACAGAATGAACAAGAAGAGGACCTGCTTCGATTCAGCGGCATCCTTCCGGTCGTAGAACTCGGGAAGAGCGCCGGCGCTGCCGATGTGCCGGAGGAGGTCGTTGGTCCCTTGCAATTGCGATCTAAAGGAAGGGTCTTCTTTGCATTTAATCGAACAAATTTGAATCTTTAGATTGAAAATAAATAGAAAGATTTGGGGCTCACCCGGAAGAGAGACGGAGGAGAGGGGCGGAGCCAGGAGGGAGGGAGGGATCGAGCGAGACCGGGACTCCGGTGATTGCCGCTGATGCTATGACCGAGAGCGGAGGAGAATCGGCGGGGAAGGAGACGACGACGCCCGCCATTACGTTATGCTAAAGTTAGGGTTTGACAATTATGACAAGGAAGTTAACTCATGGAAAGTGTGAAAGTGATACTTGCAGCATATTGAGTTGCAGTGCACTTATAACATACTAGTCATCTTCATGTACATTGCACATATGAAAAAATCAATAATAGTATTAAAAATATATATAAATATTTAAATTATATTAGAATATTTTAAATATAATATTAATATATTTTAATATGATTTATTATGATTATTTTTTTAAAATTATGAGTATGTGTTTAATTAGATAATATTATGTACTTAGTTTAAACATAATTTTACTTTTAAATATATTTTAGTATTTGGTGGTTTTTAATTTTGTACGTGAGGAGAGATGGTTCTGTTATCCATGCAAAAGATAAGAAACGTAGTTAATTTTAAATTTTATTTTATTTAAAAAAATGGTTGATGATATACACGGCTTAGATGGCTCAAGATTGAGCCGTTTTGAAGCCACTTTATAATAGTAGAGATATGGATTTTCAAAATGTGTTTTGGTAATTATCAAAAAAAAAAAGTGTTTTGGTAGAGTTCTTTTTTGTCTCTTACAAGTGAAAATAATAAATTTCAGTGTTTGGATGTCATCACATATAAGTGATCTAATCACCAATTTAATTATCAAATACCCAAGTAAGATAATTACGAATTTAATTATTAACTTAATTACCAATAGCTCTCTCAAAAACAAATTTAAAAAAATTGTGAACAAGGTCTCTCAACACTCTCTCTCGTGGTGACCATCGGCCTTCCTCATCGAGCCATTGATGTGGTAGATCTGCTCTTCCTTTGGCATTTCCAGCCAGATCTGCGTCGTGATCCGTCGGTGCCCTCCTTCGTCGTTAGATCAGGAAGCCGTCACCGTCTCACATGCTGAAGTCGAGGTCATCGAGCTGGCCCACCCGTCGAGGACGGCCAGGGTGGTCGCGTCGGTGCTCGTCGTCCGCATCGTCGCCATCGACCCTGTCGTCCTAGCGCCGCGTCGACGATCTGGCCACGTGGCTCGTCGAGCTCGTCGTCATCTTCTTCTTCTTCTTCTTCATCAGGTAGCACATCGAGGGTGGCCGCATGGTGGTCTCGTCGAGCTCGTTAGTGGTAGCTCGTCGTCGTCGTCGTCTTTCCATTTCTCTCGCTCTCACTCTTCAGTTGCAACAAACTTTCACCCAATTTTTTTATGCAATTGATTGTTGAGGAAACGCATATGACAGTTACCACGCAGTTGCAGTTGTAGTGCCCCGCTACTCGCGGTTCACTATGTAACACCTACAGCTTGCTAAATCAGTCTTGATCGAGTTTGGAGAAATCTTTGCCGGTATCGAATGATCACGGATGAAATGCAATGAACCTTTTCAACTAATGGATCGGCTTCTATTAAAATGAGTCCAAGAGTTTTCGTTAGATGCTTTCTTTCGCTGCTTGATTTTGATGAATGTGTTTTCGTGTTGGTTTTCGATAATTGGTTTTCATTGTTCGCTTTCATCATATTTCTCATTCATTCCGAATATTGAGATAAAGAGATAGAAGTATGCTAATCAAATGTTGGTGTCAATGTAGGACGCATAGGTGGTGCGTGAAGTCCCTCCTTCTCTGAATAAGATTCAATCTTGGTGAGTTGCTTTGACCGGACTACCATTTATCTCCACGCTTAATAAAACATCTCTAGTCCATTTTTTTTGTTGTGTCATAGTGATCAATGATACCATAATAACAAAAGATAAATGAATGAATCATACGTTAATTATAGAATTGTTGCTTACTTGCTTCAATATGAATGATTATATGTTCCATGTGAATTGCCTAAAGAGAGAGCTTTGTATGGCAAACACGGCCAGACCGTGCATAAAAGAAAAAGAAGATGAAAAAGTTTACATGTTGCTAGACTAGTGCATAGTAGTTTTATCTGATAGCTGGATTCGCATTGGTCTGGACAACTTGTGCACAAGATAGTAATCTCTTGACCGATTCCTGGGGCACTAGGAATCGCTCGGCCTAGAAGGGAACATGACACCTTAAGGCTAGAAGTTCTCCCGAACAGGGGGTGTTAGTCTATTGTGAGATGGCCTTGTACGTCCCAACTGCTAATCATGAAAATTGTCCCATAGACCAACATGTAGTTAGGACGCATGCATATTTTTATGATTATTGCAAGCCTAACATGAATACAGAGACGGAATGTAAGTTCTATTCATATATGTAAATTGTGTTAATTCTTGTCTTGTGCAGGGATGGATCGTCGACCGTGGGTAAGTTTATATGCATAAGTGGTAAGTCTTTTATTGTTTATGTTTCTTATGAATTGTTAAAAAGAACATAAACAAGTAGAAAGACGATAATAATAAATGTTAGCTTCATTGTCTACTTAGTACAGATTTGTGTGAGTTCGTGTCACGACCCGCACCCGCTTTTCGGATACGAGATGTGTCCAAGCCAGCCTACGCCGCAGAGTCGGCGGTAGAACGCTGTCAAGCCCGTAAGAAATAAATGCTCAAAATAAATTTTATTGCTCATTCACATTTCTAAACTTGATTACAACATTTACAACATTTATATTTAAAGAAAATACAAAGTTCTCACAATTAATGAAAATAATACAACAACTATCTATTTCTAGGTTTCTGTCTGCAGTACACCCGTATCTCCCAAGGCTAAGTGAAGCCATAGCTAACCTGAAAAATGTTGGTTTCCAGTCAAGAATAGAACGAGTACAATCTCACAATAGAATTAATAAATAACGAAATCCATAAATCTGTAATAATACTGAGATACATGATAAGGGCTAAACATGAAATCATGGTAGGAATCATGCGAGTAAAAGCAAGAAGACATGGTACACAAGGCAAGCAATGACAAGAAATTGTAATGTAGCAAGACTATATCTAACAAGTGATTTGAAATACACTTTCGACATGTAAACGGCTAAGGGGTAAATCTGGCACCCAGCACGTGTCATGTGCAGCTGCTATTATTCAAGAATAGACATCATGGAGATATTTTTGGGTATGTTTACATGTCTACTAATGTATTTTCCCGCCCGGCTAGTACCTATGGATTCAAACAGGTCACGAACACAAAAATATATTGGTCACGAACAACATGCAAGAACCCAAAACTACTATCTCGTGTGACAAGCGTGTCAAGAATCAACATGATATCAATGTAAAACAATGTTAAATACAAGAAGTATAGAGATAATCAAATACGAAAACTATCAGAGATGTACTCGCCTGAGGTCCTGTGCTGGTGAAACCGATAATATTATACCAGTCAATGAGCCACAATCAGTCAAGACATGCAGAAGTCTCCGGATGCTGAAATAAATATTACCAACATTTTTAGAATAGTAAAATTAGCTAAAATTGTCTGTCCTTAAGTCCAATTATGGACATAGGGGCAAATAATTTCAGGTCAAAACGGTATCTGCCATTGGACCCACTTTGCACCGAAAAGTATGCTAGAGTCAATGGTCTATAAAGTCGTCAAACTACATATCTACGGATTCATTTTGATGATACGAACCCAACCGTGTGTCCAAAATTGGATTCTGGCAGGCCGTGCACAAAATCGTCCGTTGAGTCGGATCGTGGAGCCCACAAAACGGCGATTCGATCAACTGTCTCAGAATCGGACCAAACTTGGCATGCAGGACCAGAAAAACGATACGGTCCTGTTGGCGCAAGTTTTGTCTCGATTTGACGAACGTGCACAAAGTAATTAGAAAATTTGCACAGAGGCCGATACGGTAAATTTTGATGGATACGTATCAAATTCGTCGCGCACACGCAACCAATTTAAATTCCGTCAAAGCCCACACGTCCACGAAGCCATTACGCACCTTTTGATGCTTGTGGTTCGCGACCACGTCGCCCGAATTGGCGGGACGCATGTCGTGTCGAAGGATTTTATTGTTTTTAAAACATGTTTTTTTAGTTTTGGGAATCTAATTTCTCAACACATACTCGACAAAAAATAAAACTACAAAAAGGGTTTCGATGCTGTTTAGGTTGACTAAAATACTGTTCAGATAGATTTCATAGACTGTCTATGGTTTGCCATTAATCGGTCTTCCAACTTGGGTGTTGGGACTGTCCCATACCCTGTTTTTGAACAGATATTGGTTGATTTTTGGATCGAATTTCTGGGAATCCTAGCAAGCATCGATTAAATCTATTTGAAGGGAAATAACGTCGTATAGGTTAGGGACATACTAAAAAGACGAATCGTAAAACGATTGGTTGTACGCGATGGAAGGTCGCTGCGAAATTGCCCCGTGCGGCATGCTGCTGCTGTCCTTGCTCTGTTTCCTTGCGCGCGGTCGGCCGACTCCGGCGACCCGTGCGGCGGCGCGCGGTTGCGGGTGGCCGCCCAGTCATCGGGGGTAGCGCGTGTGGGTGTTGGTTAGGGTTTTCCTTTATCTCGATCTCGCTTTCTCTATCGTTTATATATATGTATATATTCGGTTGTGTTACAGGGGGTCGGCTTGGGGAATTTTCCCATCGGTTTGCTTTGGCTCGGGTTGGGCTTAGCATTGCTAGTGTGGGGAATCTCCTGGGCCGGGTCTGGGCTGGGCTGGGCTGGGCTGGCCTGTTTGGGTTGCTTGTTTTTCTTATTTATTCTAATAGATATGTATATATGTGGGTATAAATATATATGTATATACCTATATATATATATATATATATATATATATATATATATATATATATACAATTATATATATACATGTGTACCATATCTATATACATACAATACAATAAATACATACAATAATTTATACCATATATCTTATTATGACATTATATATATTTATATATATACACAACTCACATATATCTATATATATATATATACACACACATGATATAATACTTCCAATTTTCTATGAAAAATCATAATATTAAATCTTCCTAGTATAGGATATTATAACAATATGTACACCGATATAAAATATATTTATTATCAAAAATAGAGATAACCAATAATAATTATATGCGTATATATACATATTATTTGTCTTAACAATAATAATACAAAATGTAGGAGAACAAAATACAGTAATTCAATGATAGACGTATTTGAAATTGCAGGCATAGCCTAGATATCGCCAATTGCACAAGGGTAACTAAGTATGGTGTTCATCCTATGTCACGACCCGCTACCCAAATTGTTGGGCCGGGCCGAGTCATGTCCAGCCTACACTTGAGATAAAGCGCAGTAAGCTGTTCTAGAGATAACAAGATAAGACTAAATGTGCTAACAGTTCTATAAGTGAAAAAAAGTCATAAATGCTCCAAACACAAAAGTCGTCTCATATAGTAATAAGTCCAGGTACAAGTCTGAAATATAAAACTGGATACATGTCCAGTTACAAAATACGTAGTCTAATACATGACTACACTAAATATCCCAAGCGACTACGCAAACTAGACGAGTTTCCCCGCAGGTACATCCTCGTAAGGCAAAGCCTGGTCCTCGGCAGTATCTCCATAATATGGGTCACAGAGCAACTCCTCCTCAGTAAGGATACCTACAACGTTATCCTGTCAGGACGGGAGCAAGTACTGATTCTAACAAACTAGCATATGAAACATGGAAATGAACATAAGAGGAATAAACTGGAAACATGGCATCACATAATCTATCATGGCAAGGACACATATGTCATAGAGACAGATGTATATGTAATGTTTAAAACTATAGCAGGTACGTGATCGTCAATAGGTGTAAAATGTACTGTGGTACAAGTATATAAAATATACTTTCGTACAAGTAAAACAAGCGATAGATGTACATACGTACAAATACAGCTTGTACGCCTACGACAAGGTATACATAAAATGTCAACCTTGCTCGGTACGTACGTACGAGTAATGGGGCATGATCACGTACGCTACTAACAGTTTCCCCATAACCCAGATTCTAATCATGTGAGAGATATAAAACCGTTCTAAACATGGTAGTGACTGAAAGTAATACAACATGTGAAGGTTTAACTTGCTACCCCAAGGATCAGCATTTAACATGGTTGGATTTGCAGTTCATTGTTGTAACAGTATGTAAAGTTTGTAGAAAGTACTTGCCTCTAGCAAAGAAAAGCTGCGATAAAATGCTATAGATGCTTGGTAACTCGTCACTGTAGAAATAAATACATAAACTTAGTTTTTACACTAAGCTAAAACACTAAGACACTAATTGGTGCAACACGACTTGTGACTGGGCACCTAGCCAAAATGATAACTTTAGCATAAGAGACCAATGTGGGGTGACACACTACTATAACTAACTTTCTAGGATCTTTACACTAGTGTGGGGCGAGGTTCAATACGGCTATAACTCAAAATAACACAAAAAGTTGCAAGTCGTAATTATTCAATAAATAAATCAAATGTACATTGTGTTCCAACAATTTTTGAGATAGACAAAAAGCTTAATTTTATATAAAATAAAGTAGCGAAATGATCATTGTTAATTATAGAAATTTATTATAATTTTTCTGGAATTTATTAACCAGTACATGTATTTTATAAAAATCAGTTTTCATAAGTACACAGAAAGTGAGTTCTGGTTTCATATGCCAAAATAATGGCAAAACTATAAATTAAATACTGTAAAAATTATGATAAATTAGCTAAATTAACATAGTATCTAAATACTATTTTTTCAAAATTTTAACAGTAATTAAAGTATTTTTAGAAATTCAAAAACAGCATGGTACACAATTTAAAATTAAATAATTAATTATCTGCGTATTTTGTCCATGTACATAATTTGAACTAAAGTTCAAATACAGGACCCAAGGCCATGAATCAAGTCCAATATGACTTGTACAGGTCTTGAATGTGTGAAAACACATTTGAGCCCAAATACCCATGCTAGGCTTGGACACCAAATGGTTACAGTAATTAAAATACACAAAAATATAAAGTGGTAAAAGTACAAAATAAATATTAATATTTTAACAAGGTAAATTTATACATAGTAGTCATATAAATATGACAAGTATATTTGCATATATTAAAGTATAATATATGTACAATATTACGTAAATTATATAGGCTAAATAGTTATGTATACATACATATACATATATAACATATATATATATATATATATATATATAAGGAAATATATATATATATAAAGAAATAAATATATAATATGTACATATACGTATATACATAATATATAAACAGTAAAAATAATATATATAATAGTATATATATATACATACACATATACATATATATATATAAAACAAAAGAAAATAAAAAGAAAATAAAAATAAAACATAACAGAGCCTAAGGCTCGAACTCGGGCCACTGAGCGGGGGGGGGGGGGGGTTAATACACGCGCGCTGACCAGTAGGCCAACTCGGGCTCACTGTTAAGAAAGGGTTTAGTTTAGTTATATTTAGGTTTTAGGTAATATAAAAAAAACCCGATAAAACAATCTTGTGTTCTGACAGTTAAGGACACAAGAGTCTAAGTGTCTGGGTCATTTACGACACGCACGACACGAGTTTGCCGTGTCCGCACTCACCACTAGAGTTGTCACGTGTTGGCGTGTCCCATACGTGAAAACGAGACACAACAGGACACGGGGGGCCAGAAGACACGTACGTGTCCAAGTCGAGCGGGCTTTCGAGGCGGCGACTGGGCGGAGGACGCGTCGGGGTCGGCGAAGGAAGGTGGCGCTGCGATCGTCTCAGCGAGACGCGTCGAATGGTGGTTGTCGGGGCGGTCGAAGTGGTGTGTAGGCGTCGGGCTAGGTTAGGGCGATCTCCGGCGAGTCTCGTCGGGGAAGATGGGTTGATTGCGGCGGCGTAGGGGGCCGTGGTGGTCGGGTGAGTCTAGGGTTAGGGTCTGGGGGTCAGGGGCTATTTTATAGAACCCTAGGGCGCTGGAATTAGGGCTTAGAATTAGGATTAGGGTTAGGGTTACGGTGATGGTCGCCGGAGACGACGACAACGCGCAGTCGTCGGGGGCAGTTGGGTTTAGGATTTTTACAAAAAAAACCCTCGGAGATTCGAGTATTGCACAAGTGCGCGCCGCCTTAGCTTTTGTAAATTGTTGATTTACAAAAAGACCCCCGCACTCACAGTATGCAAATAATTATTTGCATCCCGCATTAAAACAATTTAACTAATTACAATTTGATATTAAAACAAAACTAAATATTACAAACTGTTATTAAAATATTTTAATAAATTACAAAACTATATTAAAACACTTTTATTAATTGCAAATTGGTATTTTTATCATTAAAACTCATTTAAAAATCATTTTAAAAATTGTAGAAAATTCTTAATAATTATAGTAAATCATTTTAAGACTAAATATGTCATTAGAAATTAAGTAACACTAATTAAGTCAAAATTGAAAATCAGGGGCTGACAAGTCTTCCTTCCTTGAAAAATTTCGTCCTCGAAATTCACAAGGATTGAAGACGCTACAATATTCTAACATAGCAAGCAATGCAATAAAAGACTAAGGCTACGATCAAAACTAACCTCTAAGGTATCAAGCTGGAACGGGTGGTTCCTTCGCAGCGGTTGGTCGAACAAGTAAGGGTATCTCTCCCTCATGTCCGACTCCCTCTCCCAAGCAGATTCACCCGAAAGTGACGGCTCCAAGCTACTCGTACTAAGGGTATAACCTTGTTCCTTAGCCTCTTCTCCCTCCTGTCTAATATCTCCACTGGCTGCTCAGAAACTGTAAGGCTCGGCCCGATCTCCAACTCTAAATGATCTAGCACATGGCTGGGGTCCGGAACATATCTCCTCAGCTGAGATACGTGAAAGACATCGTAAACTCCTGCTAGGTTGGGTGGAAGTGCAACCCTGTAAGCTACCTCTCCAATCCTGCCAAGTATCTCGAACGGCCCGATGTATCTGGGACTCAGCTTCCCTCCTCGTCCGAACCGGATCGTCTCTCTAGTAGGTAATATCTTCACTAGTACCATATCACCGTCTGTAAACTCCATCGGTCTACGACTAGCATCAGCCCAGTGTTTCTGTCTGTCCTGAGCTACTCTGAGCCTGTCTCTGATCATCCCGACCTTCTCTGCTGCATCCGTGATCATCTCTGGCCCAAGCATAACTCTGTCCCTAACATCATCCCAAAAGAGCGGTGTACGGCATCGTCGTCCATATAGCGCCTCGAAAGGAGACATACCGATACTAGCTTGGTAGCTGTTGTTGTATGAAAACTCTACCAAGTGCAGATGGCTCTTCTATGATCTGCCAAAGTCCAGTACGCAGGTCCTCAGCATATCCTCCAGTGTCTGTATCGTCCTCTCGGACTGTCCATCTGTCTGCGGGTGGTACGCCGTACTGAACTTGAGCCTACTACCCAACTCCTCCTGTAAGCTCCTCCAGTAGTGGGACGTGAATCTGCTGTCTCTGTCCGACACGATGCTCCCTGGCACTCCGTATAGGCGAACTATCTGCTGCATGTATAGCTCTGCCAACTTCTCGGTGGAAAGCCCCACCTTGAAGGGTATGAAGTGCGCATACTTCGTCAGCCTGTCCATGATGACCCAAATGGCATCCTTTCCTCCTTGGGAACGAAGAAGCCCTGAGACGAAGTCCATCGTAATGTGTTCCCACTTCCACTCGGGAATGGGTAACGGCTGTAACAGACCAGCTGGCCTCTGGCGCTCTGCCTTGACCTGCTGGCAAACTAGGCATCTCGAAATAAAATGTGATACATCTTTCTTCATCCCGTGCCACCAAAGATGTTCCTGCAAGTCACGAAACATCTTGTTAGCACCAGGGTGAATAGAATATCTCGATCGGTGTATCTCCTGCAAGACTGCCTCTACCAGCTCTTCCTTCGGCACGCATAATCGGCTGCCATGCCTCAAAGATCCATCCTCTGCTACAGTGAAGTCATCCAGCAATCCAGCTAAAGCCTGGGCTCGAAGTCTGCGAAGGCTCTCATCTGTAGACTGTGCCTTCCTGATCTGCTCTATCAAACCTGACTGAATGTCAAGCGCCATCATCTGTATCACTGATCCTAGCCGAACTATCTCGATACCGAGCTTCTCCAGATCTTCCCGTAAATGCCGGTCTATCATCAGATACCATGCCATCGGATGCCTGCTCAGCGCATCCGTAACCATATTTGCCTTCCCGGGGTGATACTGTAAATCGATGTCGAAGTCCTTCATCAACTCCAACCATCGTCTTTGCCTCATGTTCAGCTCTTTCTGCGTGAACACATACTTCAAGCTTTTGTGGTCAGTAAAGATTTCCACACGCTCTCCGTATAAGTAATGTTTCCATAACTTGAGTGCAAAGATCACCGCAGCTAACTCTAGGTCATGGGTAGGATAGTTTCGCTCGTGAGTCCGCAATTGCCTAGATGCATAAGCAATCACTTTTCCATGCTGCTGTAGGACACATCCTAGCCCCTTTCCAGAAGCATTGCTGTATATGGTAAAACCTCCAGAACCTGAAAGTAATGTCAGAACTGGAGCGGTCGTCAGCCTCCTCTTCAGCTCCTCAAATGCTGCCTGGCAGTCCTCTGACCAGATATACTATACGTCCTTCCGCGTCAGCTTCGTCATGGATTCAGCTATCCTAGCAAAGTCCTGGACGAACTTTCTATAATAGCCTGCTAAACCCAGAAAGCTCCTGATCTCTGAAACTGACGTCGGAGCCTTCCATGTCTCAACTGCAGCAATCTTCCTGGGATCCACCGAGATTCTCTCTCCAGTAACTATATGGCCGAGAAACTCCACTCGGTCTAAAAAGAACTCGCACTTCGACAATTTTGCAAACAACCTCTCCTGCCTCAGAATCCCTAAAACTATCCGCAAGTGCTCTGCATGCTCCTCCGACGTCTTCGAGTATATCAGGATGTCATCGATGAACACTACGACGAACTTATCCAGATACTGGTAAATTGTCTTATTCATCAAATTCATAAAGATAGCTAGCGCATTTGTGAGACCAAATGGCATCACCAGAAACTCGTACTGCCCGTACTTCGTGTTGAACGCCGTCTTCTGGATGTCTACTGCCCTGACCTTCACCTGGTGGTACCCGGATCTCAAGTCTATCCTGGAAAATACTTTCGCCCCACTCAACTGGTCGAACAAATCATCTATCCTGGGCAGAGGATATTTGTTCTTAATGGTGATGGCATTCAAGGCCCGGTAGTCAATACACAACCGAACTGTACCATCCTTCTTAGGCACAATGAGCACTGGCTCTCCCCATGGAGAAGCACTATATCGAATGAAACCCTTTTTCAACAGGTCATCAATCTGCTCTTTCATCTCTATGGCCTCCTTGGGGTTCACTCTATAGCAAGTCCGAGATACTGGTGATGAACCCGGTACTAAATCTATAGTGAACTCCACATCTCTGTCAGGCGGAAGTCCTGGAAGATCCTCTGGGAATACATCCATAAACTCCCTAATGATAGGGTGTGGCGGTGCTACGTCCCCAACTGTCGCACAACAGTTCGGCTCCAGGCTGATCTCTGGTCCTGTCCTCCTGACACTGAATGGTGCTGTGCCTGGAGACTGAACAGAATACTACCCTCATGACAGTCTATAGCTGCATGGGCATAGCTAAGCCAGTCCATCCCTAATATAATATCATAACCGGGGAGTGGCATCACAAAGAATCGTCCCCTAAACTCTCTTTCGGCTATAGTAATAGAGCATCTATAGATAGCACTAATAGGCACTGGTCCTCCTTCCGTCATTACTCTACTAATCTTCGCAGTAGGTGTAGCTACTAGATGGTGTTTATGCAAAAACTCTAATGATAGGAAGCTATGAGATGCACCAGAATCAAACAAGCATAGAGCTAGAAAAGTATGCAAATAAACATGACATGTGATGACGTCAGCTAAGTAATCTGGCTCCGACACCTGCTCCGGCTCCGGCTCAAGGGCTAGACTATAAGCCTTCCCCTGGGGTCCCTTCTGCTGCTGCAGATGTTGACCAAACCTCTGCTGCTGAGTCGGGAGCGGCCCTCTAGGTCCCTTGGCTACTGGGCATTCCCGTATCATATAGGTGGCAGACCCACAAACCAAGCACTGCTTCAACCTCTTTCTGCAGATAGAGTAATCATGCCCTGGTCTTCCGCAAAAAGAATATATAGCTCCCTTCTGCTGCTGCCGGGGTCCCGGGGCTCTAACTGGCGGGGTCGGGTGATGTGATGTGGGAGGACGATATGTCTGCTGGTGTGGCATCGGCGCTTTCTGCTGGAAATCCTGACGCTTGGAGGGTCCCTCAATGTGTACAGAAGCCGGCCTCTTGTAAGACAGAAGACGCTCCTCAACGCTCCAGGCCAACTCTAGGCTCTGGTAGTAGTCAGTCGTAC
This sequence comes from Iris pallida, assembly GCA_029216955.1. Lineage (NCBI taxonomy): Eukaryota > Viridiplantae > Streptophyta > Magnoliopsida > Asparagales > Iridaceae > Iris > Iris pallida. Next base: position 6,393,297 of record JANAVB010000398.1, on the reverse strand, counting down.
CGTTCGCCACTATAAGAATGCCGATGTCTGGAACTAGACCATGGCAAAACCAACGCGTCATCTTGTCACTACCACATTTCTAGTTTGAGGATATTTTTGTCATTTTTGGGATTATTTGAATTTATTAGAATTTATTTGAATTTATGGGAATCTTTAGGATTTATTTTAGAATTGTTTGAATGAAGGTTGACTAGGTTGACTTTGACTAGCTTTGACTTGGTAACCTAACCCTAGTTGAGTTTGGACTTGGTTAGATTATGAGACCCTAGGTTAAGTTAAGTTAACCCTACTCTAGTTATTAGAATCAATTAGGAATATAGAGGTTAGAATAGAAAGCTTTTGATCACAAGTCATGACTTGTGATTTTTGAAACATTGATTAATGACTAAGCCCAACCCACTAGCAACCCTAACCCAAGCCCATACTTGGCCGGCCACTTGACCCATCCTTGGGATTCCTACCCTATAAGTATTCTCCTAGAAATTAGGGCTAGCCTCTTTAGAAAGAACAAGTTTTTAGAAAGAGGTGAGTTTCCATCTTCACAAATCCATAAAAATTCTATTTTAGCTCCTTTTTCCCTTAAACAAATTGCAATAGGTTTTAAATGAAGTGTTCTTGCTGTTGTTATATGTTTTTCTCAGATTTATACCAATTTGGAGAAGTTTGCTAGCAAGAGGAACCACCCCATTTGAGACTTTTCTTGCATTTGGTCACCTATAGGTAAATCTATGTAAACTTCATTAAACTCTGAATTTCTTTGCATGGAGACTTAGATCTAGGTGTCCCCTAGCTAACCCTAAATTTTCGTGTCATTTTGGACCCATTTTATGTCCGTATCGGACACGTATCCGACCTAGGTTTAAGGTGTTTGATGAAATGCTCCAATGGGCATTTCGTATTGATTTTTGAATGTGTTTATATAGAAATTATTGTTTTGATGTCGCTTACACGTTTTCGGGGGACTGAGGTGATTTTGGTCTGGTGTCGTGTCTGTTTGGACACAGGGACACATCCGCGCGCGCTCGGGACTGCACTGTCCTGCTGTTCGGGGGTTGCACCGGACACGACACGCGACCACTGGATCCGAGACTCGACACACACCACGGGGCACTGACTGACACGCCACGTGTCAAGTTTCAGACGACCACGTGGCGTGTCGAGAGAGATATCAGTGTCGCACTGATTCGTCACTGTGCAGTGCACACGTGAAATCGAGCACTGATACGCTATTCTTATTCATGCTAGACACGTCGAGGACACGAATCAGGGTGTCCTAGCCCAAGCCCTAGTCCTACTCGACACTGGGACACGACCACGAGGTCTGTGTCGTGTCGTGTCGTGTCGTGTGCACGAGCACTGGGAACACGTGCACGAGAATTGGTCCTGTGTTGCACTGTTTTGGGTTCGGGATTGTTTGGACACGTTTGTGTCCACTTGGGTGGACACGAACACATTGGTGGACACGTACACTTTTAGTACTTTCATTACCCACCCATATTTTGACACATTAGTTTATTTTCATGTATAAATTCCTATTTACCCAATTTCTGAAAATACTGTGTATCAGTCTTAGTATTTCCAGATTTTAAAATATGAACTTTGACATTAAATTAAACCTATTTTATACTGTTAGTGTTTAGTTTTAGTCCCTAATACTACTCTCCTATGTGTAATCTAACTGTATGTTAATTTTGGGTTGATTTGGTTATGAATTGGGTTCAAAATAAGGGTTGGAATGTTGGGACTGAACTGGGTTCAGTTTTTCAGTTAACTGTTTTAGAATGCATTGATTTTCCTACCTTTCCTATTTCATCTAATAGCTGAACTGAACTGTCAGTGCACTTCTTAACACACAATCCTGATTTCCCATAAATTCCTGCATACATGTTCCTATGTCTCTCACCCTCACCTGAACACAACACACAGCCACACTTGTCTCACATCACATCACTCTCTCACCCTCACTCAATGGCACACACATACACACAGGTTTCCATTGGCTCACACCACTGTTTTAACACACACATGTTTATGTATCTACCCACACACACAGTACTCACTACACTCTCACTCACTGTTGCACTTCTCTCACTCTCTACACACACACACTTGCTCTCTCTAAATACATATGTAGGTATATATATATTATATTGAGTATGTATATCTATATATATATGTATATAATGTATTATGTATATAGGGGAGTTATGTATATCATATAGGTGGCCTACACACATGTGTATTTTGATTTGAGCCTATATAAATATGTAATATATGTAAATGTATGTATATATAATAATGTATATGATGTGTTATGTATATAGTGTGGGTTATATGTCAACATGTATGAGAATGAAATATAAACGTGAATGTGTGTACATAGAGTATATGTATATGCCTATATGTATGTAGGTAGCTATATAGTTGTATTGTAATATAGCCTTGTAATGGTATGTGTTAGCTAGTGTAGGCTTGTTTAGACTAGTATGGACTAGTTAGGCCTAGAATAGACTGTTTAGACTTGTTGGACCTAGTTTGACCATAGTTGACCTAGGTTTGACTTCTTGGTTGACCAAGGTTGACCAAGAGTTGACTTTGGCCTAGATTGACCTAGACTCATGTAGAGTGCATAGTAGAACTTTATTTTACCATTTTAGACTTGTTGTGACTTGTGCTGTTCTGATTAGGAGCCAGATACCTCTCCTCGGATAGTACATTTCATCCGGACACTCAGATACCAGGCGAGTACATTCTCTGATCATTTCATATCCTGCTTAGAATTATATTCCTGCTTTAGATTACCTTACTTGATGCTGTCACGACATTATCACAGATTAGTACTATATGGATCTCTTCATGCGATGTTATCCCCCTCGGGAGCATCGGGTACATTGTGTCATGTGCGTTTCACTTTTATCATGTACTCCTGTGCTTCCACCATACATGTATACTCCTGTGAATCATGTACTCTCATGTTCACGGAGCCCTCATGTATACTATCATGTGCACCCTTTCATGGCCCCCATGTGATAGCTTGTATAATAACATAACCTGCTTAGATCCTTGTGTATTGATTGGAGAAAACGGGGGAGTGCTAGTAGTCATGTGAACAAATTCCATAGTAGTGTAGATCATGTGAAATTCCATAGTAGTGTAGATCATGTGAAACTCTGTTCCGTTCACATGTGCTATCATGTACTCTACATCACTAGCCACTATTGGTTCTCTATTTATAGTAGATATTTCTATTACAGTTCTCTCTCTCTGTTTACACACTGTATTTCTTTCAGATCCTGTATCTTACTCTACTGCATGTTTATATTTTTTAACCTGCTATGAACTGTTGAGATGTATTGTGCTCGCTCCTGTCCTGACTGGACCTGTTGAAAATATTACAGAGGACGAGGAGGAGGCCTGTGTGGATACCTTCTACGGGGCAGCCCTAGACGACACTTACGAGCTGGACTCTCAGGAGGACCCAGCTCTAGCTGAGGACATTACTCCCATTGCCTAGACTAGCTTAGTTAGGCCTTATCTTATTTATGTTGTCTTAAGACTGTTTAGCTAGACTTTATTTCTGTCTGGAGATTCTGAATTGTATATATTCTTTCGTATTCAGTAGCTGAGTTTGTACTCTGGACATTTGCTGAGATGTTATCTTAGACTATTTTATCATCTGTATTTCCTTGAGTTCTATATCATATCGTGCTTCTTCTTCCTTAGTAGTGATTGAGTTTACTTCTATTATGTCACCCCCATTCGGGGAGTATAAACTGCTTAGTATATTATTGCTAGATGTTGTGACCTAGGACAGCGTTCTACCGCCGACACTGCGGCGTAGGCTGGACGTACCTACGTCTCGTGCCCTTACTCTAGGGTTCGGGTTGTGACACGTTTTTAGTGGTGGCCCATGCAGGTCTAGACTAGAAGTGTAGTGGTATTCGAACTAGAGTATCACTACAGCCTGCAGTAGGATATAGGACATTAATTTTTAAGGTACTCAATCATATTAGGAAAAATTCTTTTATTGCCATCTAAATCCTTATCGTCAGCTGATCCTTTTGAAATTTTAATTGTCCGCCTTTGTTATATCGCTTCTTTCTCAGGAATTGATACTCTTGTTTGGTCTATCTTCAGGATGGTAGAGACTCGGTCGCAGCGTACCATTCATGGGGATGCTATAGAGGGATCTGTTACCTCTAGCCAGTACAGCAGGGCCGGAAGACTGCAGCTTTTGCCACCTCTGTTCGTATTGAGACTCCAGCAGCAGCAGTAGCAGGGGGTATGCCTCCACCGGCTCGGGAACAGGACCCAGTCATCGCAGAGGAGCCCTTCCAGCAGCCACCGCCTATAGGACACGTGGATGCGGCACAGATGTTCGCATACTTCCAGCAGTTCATGGACCGGCAGCAGGCTCGACAGGACAGGGGCATGGAGTTGGCCCTTACGACGGTTGCAGCTCGACCAGTGGTCCATCAGCCGAGGACATCGGGGATAGAGCAGTTCCAGAAGATGAGCCCCAGAGACTTCCTGGGGACAGAGGGGATTCTATATGCTGACGAGTGGATCGAGCATATAGAGGAGATCTTCCGCCTAGCCCGGATACCAGCAGATCTCCAGATTGAGGCAGCAGCTAGCCGGATGCGAGATCTTGCTCACACCTGGTATCAGTCAGACCCCAGGGTGGGGGTAGCTGGGCAGACTTGGGAGGAGTTCAAGGGCTTCTTCAAGAAGAAGTTCTTTCCAGATTCTGCGCTTCGAGCCTTGGAGTCGCAGTTCGAGAGCTTGGTTCAGAGGAGCCTGTCAGTGGAGGAGTATGCTGGAGAGTTCGGCCGTCTCGGCAGATTCGTAGAGGGCTTGAGCGAGACAGCGAAGGCCCAGAGGTTCCGGAAGGGTCTGGTCAAGGAGGTCAAGTCCTTGACCAAGGGCAACAGGGATGCTACATTTGAGGAGATCTTGACGGGAGCCTTATTGGCTGAGGATGATCTTGAGCTTAGGCTCAAGAGGGGGCGAGACCCAGTTGGGGGCAGCAACAGCGGAGGCCAGGGCAAGAGGCCTCACTTCCAGCACCAGCAGCCGAGGCCGTTCCAGCCATAGCCGATCCAGCAGAGGCCAGTTCACCAGCCGTATTTTCAGCATCAGGCACCCAGGCAGCAGGCAGTCAGTTGCACATTCTACAAGAAGCCAGGATATGGATGGCACGAGTGCAGGAAGAGGCTCGAGAAGTGCCTTCTTTATGGAGCGACAGATCACCAGCTGAAGGATTGTGCTAGGTCTGGGGGACGAGCAGCTCAGGGAGGAGGAGCCAGGACAGCAGCAGGCTAGCAGAGGGGACCAGCCCTGTGGACACAGCAGAAGAGGTTCGTCCAGCACCAGCAGCAGGCCAGGGGAGGCCAGCATGGGCGAGGATTCGCCATGGCAGCAGAGGATGCGGAGGCCATCGGAGAGCTGATCGCAGGTTCGGTTCTTCTCGACTCCAGTCCAGCTTTTGCATTATTCGATTCCGGTGCTTCGTATAGCTTCATATCAATATCTTTTGCGATTAGACACGGTATCATAGCTGAATCATTGCCTAGGACTTACAAGATCACGACCGGGATGGTATTATCCTCGTGAGTGATGTTTGTAAGCGTCGGAGTGTAGTTTTGGGAGGCCGTGAGTTGGAGGTGAGCCTGCTCGTAATGCCATTGCCGAACTACGATATAGTACTAGACATGGATTGGTTGAGCAGGTACCACGCCAGCATTGATTGCAGAGGGGGTAGAGTTCTCTTCAGAGCACCGGGGGAGCCAGAGTTTGAGTACTCCAGACGTCAGACAGAGCAGAGCAGCGGAGTTTTCTGTGGAGTCTCGGTTGAGGAGCAGGCGATTCCACACCCCTTGATAGCAGAGTATATGGATGTTTTCCCAGAGGAGTTGCCTGGATTGCCACCAGACAGAGACATAGAGTTCTCGATAGACTTGGTTCCAGGAGCGGAACCCATCTCTCAGTATGTCTATCGGGTGAACAACAGTGAGCTGGTGGAGCTGAAGAAGCAAGTGGATGAGCTGCAGGATAAGGGCTTCATCCGCTCGAGTTCGTCGCCATAGGGTGCACCAGTGTTGTTTGTGCCGAAGAAGGATGGGTCAGTACGGATGTGTATTGACTATAGGGCACTCAATAACCTCACGATCAAGAACAAATATCCAGTGCCGTAGATCGACGATCTTTTTGACTAGTTGAGCGAAACTCGGGTATTTTTCAAGATTGATCTGAGGTCGGGATATCACCAGGTGAAGGTGAAGAGGGAGGATATTCCCAAGACCGCTTTCAGGACGCGGTACGGGCAGTTTGAGTTTTTGGTTATGCCGTTTGGGCTAACCAATGCACCAGCAGTGTTTATGAACCTAATGAATAAGGTGTTCCACCAGTACCTGGATCAGTTTGTGGTGGTGTTCATTGACGACATCTTGATATATTCCAAGACTGAGGAGGAGCACGAGGAGCATTTGAGGATCGTGCTGGAGACTCTCAGGAGGGAGCAGCTTTACGAAAAGCTCTCCAAGTGTGAGTTCTTCTTGGACCGGGTGGACTTCTTGGGGCATGTGGTGACTGGAGATAGTATCTCAGTTGACCCCAAGAAGATTGTAGCAGTTGAGGTATGGGCAGCGTCGACTTCAGTTGTAAAGATCAGGAGTTTCCTGGGGCTGGCAGGATATTATCGAAGATTTGTACAGGATTTCTCTCAGGTTGCAGAACCGTTGACTCGGTTGACCCGAAAGGATGCTGAGTTCATTTGGTCAGAGGAGTGTCAGACAGCTTTTGATGAGTTGAAGAAGCGGCTTACGACAGCTTCGATTCTGACATTGCCTTCAGGATCAGGTGGATTCACTATTTATAGTGACGCTTTAGGGAAGGGGCTGGATTGTGTCTTACAGCAGCATGGCAAGGTGATTGCCTATGCTTTCAGGCAGTTACGTCCCTATGAGAAGAACTACCCTACCCACGACCTGGAGCTTGCAGCAGTGATATTTGCTCTGAAGTTGTGGAAGCATTATCTGTATGGAAAGAGGGTAGAAATTTTTACAGATCACAAGAGCTTAAAGTATGTGTTCACTCAGAAGGAGTTGAACATGAGGCAGCGCAGATGGCTAGAGTTGATGAAGGACTTTGATATCCTACTTCAGTATCACCCAGGGAAGGCCAACGTGGTTGCCGATGCCTTGAGTAGGTATCCGACAGCCATGTATTTGACCATGGATCGGCATTTTCTTACAGACTTGGAGAGCCTTGGGATTGAGGTGATCGTGCCCGGAGTGCAGATACAGATGTACGGCATGCAGATTCAGTCAGACTTTGTGGAGAGGATCAAGTCGGCACAGTTTGAGGACGTTGCTCTGCGGTGTCTCCGAGAGCAGGTTCGAGCAGGATTGCTGGAGGGCGAGTTTTCTCTTGCAGAGGATGGTGCCTTGAGGCACGGTTCCAGGTTATGTGTGCCCAGCGGAGAGCTCAGGAAGCAGGTTTTGTAGGAGGCCCACAGATCTCAGTACTCTATACACCCGGGTGCCAACAAGATGTACCGAGATCTGAGGGAGCATGTTTGGTGGTCCGGGATGAAGCGGAAGGTGGCTCGCTTCGTAGCTGGGTGCTTGGTCTGTTAGCAGGTCAAGGCAGAGAGACAGAGGCCCGGTGGATTGTTGCAGCCGCTGCCCATTCCCGAGTGGAAATGTGAGCATATCACTATGGACTTCGTATCAGGATTGCCGCGCACACCAGGAGGAAAAGACGCGATTTGGGTTATCGTTGACAGGTTGACCAAATTGGCCCACTTCTTGCCATTCAAGGTGGGTACGTCTACAGAGAGGCTGGCAGAGATGTATATGCGGCAGATAGTCAGGATTTACGGGGTCCCGGTCAGCATCATCTCAGATCGGGATAGTCGCTTTACTTTCCATTTCTGGAGGAGTCTGCAGATTAGCTTGGGCACTCAGCTCAAGTTTAGTACTGCATACCACCCCCAGACGGACGGACAGTCAGAGAGGACTATTCAGACACTTGAGGATATGCTGCGGACGTGCATCCTGGACTTTGGAGGTTTCTGGGAGGATCATCTTCATTTGGTGGAGTTTGCTTACAATAACAGTTTCCAGGCCAGCATTGAGATGTCACCTTTCGAGGCTCTGTACGGGCGTAGGTGTCGTACACCCTTATCTTGGGATGATGTTGGTGAGCGAGCTTTACTGGGGCTAGAGATGGTTGTTGACGCTGCCGAGAAGGTAAAGCTCATCAGGGACAGACTTCACGTGGCGCAGGACAGACATCGGTACTGGGCCGATAGCCACCGGAGGCCCTTGGAGTTTGAGGTACAGTTTAGAGTAGGATTAGATTTAGGTTTGTTTGTTTGTGATTTTGATCATGTTTGTTTATCATAATTAATTGAGACCTTGTTTGTGATTAGGTTGGAGACCAGGTTTTCTTGAGGATATCTTCGACTCGTGGTACGATACGTTTTGGTGGAGGCGGAAAGCTTAGCCCGCGCTTCATCGGCCCTTTCGTTATCAGCGGGAGAGTCGGTGACGTGGCATACAGGCTAGACTTGCCGTCTGCACTTGTGGGGGTCCACAACATATTCCATGTATCACAGTTGAGACGGTACGTGGCTGATCCTAGCCATGTGCTCGATCATTCAGAGATTATGGTTGGGCCTTCTCTCAGCTATCCAGAGCAGCCAGTGGAGATTCTGGATCGACGGAAGAAGGTTCTGAGGAACCAGGTGATACCCTTGGTACGCATAGCATGGAGGCATTATTCTCCAGGAGAGTCTACCTGGGAGCGGGAGGATGAGATGCGCGAGCGTTACCCATATCTTTTTGGACCGTGAGGTATACTTTCTATCCTTCTCAGCAGTTAGTTTTGCCTTTAATTTCGAGGACGAAATTATTTTAAGGAGGGTAGATTTGTCACTACCACATTTCTAGTTTGAGGGTATTTTTGTCATTTTTGGGGTTATTTGAATTTATTAGAATTTATTTGAATTTATGAGAATCTTTAGGATTTATTTTAGAATTGTTTGAATGAAGGTTGACTAGGTTGACTTTGACTTGGTAACATAACCCTAGTTGAGTTTGGACTTGGTTAGATTATGAGACCCTAGGTTAAGTTAAGTTAACCCTACTCTAGTTATTAGAATCAATTAGGAATATAGAGGTTAGAATAGAAAGCTTTTGGTCACAAGTCATGACTTGTGATTTTTGAAACATTGATTAATGACTAAGCCCAACCCACTAGCAACCCTAACCCAAGCCCCTACTTGGCCGGCCACTTGACCCATCCTTGGGATTCCCACCCTATAAGTATTCTCCTAGAAATTAGGGCTAGCCTCTTTAGGAAGAACAAGTTTTTGGAAAGATGTGAGTTTACATCTTCACAAATCCATAGAAATTCCATTTTAGCTCCTTTTTCCCTCAAACAAATTGCAATAGATTTTAAATGAAGTGTTCTTGCTGTTGTTATATATTTTTCTCAGATTCATACCAATTTGGAGAAGTTTGCTAGCAAGAGGAACCCCCCATTTGAGACTTTTCTTGCATTTGGTCACCTATAGGTAAATCTATGTAAACTTCATTAAACTCTGAATTTCTTTGCATGGAGACTTAGATCTAGGTGTCCCCTAACTAGCCCTAAATTTTTGTGTCATTTTGGACCCATTTCGTGTCCGTATCGGACACGTATCCGACCTAGGTTTAAGGTGTTTGATGAAATGCCCCAATGGGCATTTCGTATTGATTTTTGAATTGTGTTTACATAGGAATTATTGTTTTGATGTCGCTTACACGTTTTTGGGGGACTGAGGTGATTTTGGTCTGGTGTCGTGTCTGTTTGGACACAGGGACACATCCGTGCGCGCTCGGGACTGCACTGTCCTGCTGTTCGGGGGCTGCACCGGATACGACACGCAACCACTGGATCCGAGACTCGACACACACCATGAGGCACTGACTGACACGCCACGTGTCAAGTTTCAGACGACTACGTGGCGTGTCGAGAGAGATATCAGTGTCGCACTGATTCGTCACTGTGCAGTGCACACGTGAAATCGAGCACTGATACGCTATTTGTATTCATGCTGGACACGTCGAAGACACGAATCAGGGTGTCCTAGCCCTAGCCCTAGTCCTATTCGACACTGGGACACGACCACGAGGTCTGTGTCATGTCGTGTCGTGTGCACGAGCACTGGGAACACGTGTACGAGAATTGGTCCTGTGTTGCACTGTTTTGGGTTCGGGATTGTTTGGACACGTTTGTGTCCACTTGGGTGGACACGAGCACATTGGTGGACACGTACACTTTTAGTACTTTCATTACCTACCCATATTTTGACACATTAGTTTATTTTCATGTATAAATTCCCATTTACCCAATTTCTGAAAACTGTGTATCAGTCTTAGTATTTCCAGATTTTAAAATATGAACTTTGACATTAAATTAAACCTATTTTATACTGTTAATGTTTAGTTTTAGTCCCTAATACTACTCTCCTATGTGTAATCTAACTGTACGTTAATTTTGGGTTGATTTGGTTATGAATTGGGTTCAAAATGAGGGTTGGAATGTTGGGACTGAACTGGGTTCAGTTTTTCAGTTAACTGTTTTAGAATGCATTGATTTTCCTTCCTTTCCTATTTTATCTAATAGCTGAACTGGACTATCAGTGCACTTCTTCACACACAATCCTGATTTTTCATAAATTCCTGCATACATGTTCCTATGTCTCTCACCCTCACCTGAACACAACACACAGCCACACTTGTCTCACATCACATCACTCTCTCACCCTCACTCAATGACACACACATACACACAGGTTTCCATAGGCTCACACCACTGTTTTAACACACACATGTTTATGTATCTACCCACACACACAGTACTCACTACACTCTCACTCACTGTTGCACTTCTCTCACTCTCTACACACACACACTTGCTCTCTCTAAATACATATATAGGTATATATATATTATATTGAGTATGTATATCTATATATATATGTATATAATGTATTATGTATATAGGGGAGTTATTTATATCATATAGGTGGCCTACACACATGTGTATTTTGATTTGAGCCGATATATATATGTAATATATGTAGATGTATGTATATATAATAATGTATATGATGTGTTATGTATATAGTGTGGGTTATATGTCAACATGTATGAGAATGAAATATAAACATGAATGTGTGTACATAGAGTATATGTATATGCCTATATGTATGTAGGTAGCTATATAGTTGTATTGTAATATAGCCTTGTAATGGTATGTGTTAGCTAGTGTAGGCTTGTTTAGACTAGTATGGACTAATTAGGCCTAGAATAGACTGTTTAGACTTGTTGGACCTAGTTTGACCATAGTTGACCTAGGTTTGACTTCTTGGTTGACCAAGGTTGACCAAGAGTTGACTTTGGCCTAGATTGACCTATACTCATGTAGAGTGCATAGTAGAACTTCATTTTACCATTTTAGACTTTTTGTGACTTGTGCTGTTCTGATTAGGAGCCAGACACCTCTTCTCGGACAGTACATTTCATCCGGACACTCAGATACCAGGCGAGTACATTCTCTGATCATTTCATATCCTGCTTAGAATTATATTCCTGCTTTAGATTACCTTGCTTGATGCTGTCACGACATTATCACGGATTAGTACTATATGGATCTCTTCATGTGATGTTATCCCCCTCGGAAGCATCGGGTACATTGTGTCATGTGTGTTTCACTTTCATCATGTACTCCTGTGCTTCCACCATACATGTATACTCCTGTGAATCATGTACTCTCATGTTCACGGAGCCCTCATGTATACTATCATGTGCACCCTTTCATGGGCCCCCATGTGATAGCTTGTATAATAACATAACCTGCTTAGATCCTTGTGTATTGATTGGGGAAAATGGAGGAGTGCTAGTAGTCATATGAACAAATTCCATAGTAGTATAGATCATGAGAAACTCTTTAGTGTAGATCATGTACTAATCTGTTCCGTTCACATGTGCTATCCTGTACTCTACATCACTAGCCACTATTGGTTCTCTATTTATAGTAGATATTTCTATTACAGTTCTCTCTCTCTCTGTTTACACACTGTATTTCTTTCAAATCTTGTATCTTACTCTACTGCATGTTTATATTTTCTAACCTGCTATGAACTGTTGAGATGTATTGTGCTCGCTCCTGTCCTGATTGGACCTGTTGAAAATATTACAGAGGACGAGGAGGAGGCCTGTGTGGATACCTTCTACGGGGCAGCCCTAGACGACACTTACGAGCTGGACTCTCAAGAGGACCCAGCTCTAGCTGAGGACATTACCCCCATTGCCTAGACTAGCTTAGTTAGGCCTTATCTTATTTATGTTGTCTTGAGACTGTTTAGCTAGACTTTATTTCTGTCTGGAGATTCTGAGTTGTATATATTCTTTCGTATTCAGTAGCTGAGTTTGTACTCTGGACATTTGCTGAGATGTTATCTTAGACTATTTTATCATCTGTATTTTCTTGAGTTCTATATCATATCGTGCTTCTTCTTCCTTAGTAGTGATTGAGTTTACTTCTATTATGTCACCCCCATTCGGGGAGTATAAACTGCTTAGTATATTATTGCTAGATGTAGTGACCTAGGACAGCGTTCTACCGTCGACACTGCGGCGTAGGCTGGACGTACCCACGTCTCGTGCCCTTACTCTAGGGTGCGGGTCGTGACACGTTTTTAGTGGTGGCCCATGCAGGTCTAGACTAGAAGTGTAGTGGTATTCGAACTAGAGTATCACTACAGCCTGCAGTAGGATATAGGACATTAATTTTTAAGGTACTCAATCACATTAGAAAAAATTCTTTTATTGCCATCTAAATCCTTATCGTTAGCTGATCCTCTCGCAAATAACGGCTCATTCCAGAACCAAACTTCTGCCAAATCTATCAGCAGAAATCCCGCTGCCTCGACCTGGAGGTCACCCGACATCCTAACTCCAAGGAGCTTCGTCTCTACCGAGTCTAGCCAGTCATCTGTTACTACTATGCCCTCAGTCCCTGAGAACTCCTTGGGGTTCAGAACCATGAAGTCCTTGATCGTCCCCGCTCTCTGCCGTGGCTCTACAGGTGGTGGGACCACGGTACGTTCTTCAGAACGCTCCATGCTCTGGCGGAGTAGGGTAGTCTGCTCCTGATGGGTTGTTAGGAACCCCTGGATCAGAGTGAGCAGTTGGTTCCCGTCGAGTGTGACGGAAGCCTGGGTAGGTATAGTGATAGGTGGTGGTGGAAGTATCAGGTCCTGCTGGGACTGTGATGTGGAAGGTGGTAGAGACATCTGGGTTGGTAGATTTGTGGAGTGGGGGAGTATGGTAGGTGGAGGTGGAGGTGTATCAGTCAACTGGTCAGCTGACTGGATGGGGAGTGTGTCATTCTCAGGTGTGACATACTGGGATGAACGAGTAAGCACCATCTGATTACAATAAAAAGGACTTATAAGGACTCGTTAAAGTAAGCAATCATAGACAAGAAAATCTAATTATAATAGCAATCATGTGATGTATTTTTTATGTTGCAATCCTAGTATTCCTCTATGTGTTCTAAGCGTCATTCCTAATGTTGTCTAATTACCTTAAGTTTCTAATTGCAGGCATGCTTGGTACAATAACGTAACCAAACATTTTAGTCAGAGACCTGCATGGGCCACCACTAAAAACATGTCACGACCCGCTACCCAAATTGTTGGGCCGGGCCGAGTCATGTCCAGCCTACGCTTGAGATAAAGCGCAGTAAGCTGTTCTAGAGATAACAAGATAAGACTAAATGTACTAACAGTTCTATAAGTGAAAAAAAGTCATAAATGCTCCAAACACAAAAGTCGTCTCATATAGTAATAAGTCCAGGTACAAGTCTGAAATGTAAAACTGGATACATGTCCAGTTACAAAATACGTAGTCTAATACATGACTACACTAAATATCCCAAGCGACTACGCAAACTAGACGAGTTTCCCCGCAGGTACATCCTCGTAAGGCAAAGCCTGGTCCTCGGCAGTATCTCCATAATATGGGTCACAGAGCAACTCCTCCTCAGTAAGGATACCTACAACGTTATCCTGTCAGGACGGGAGCAAGTACTGATTCTAACAAACTAGCATATGAAACATGGAAGTGAACATAAGAGGAATAAACTGGAAACATGGCATCACATAATCTATCATGGCAAGGACACATATGTCATAGAGACAGATGTATATGTAATGTTTAAAACTATAGCAGGTACGTGATCGTCAATAGGTGTAAAATATACTATGGTACAAGCATATAAAATGTACTTCCGTACGAGTAAAACAAACGATAGATGAACATACGTACAAATACAGCTGGTGCGCCTACGACAAGGTATACATAAAATGTCAACCTTGCTCGGTACGTACGTACGAGTAAGGGGGCATGATCACGTACGCTACTAACAGTTTCCCCATAACCCAGATTCTAATCATGTAAGAGATATAAAACTGTTCTAAACATGGTAGTGACTGAAAGTAATACAACATGTGAAGGTTTAACTTGCTACCCCAAGGATCAGCATTTAACATGGTTGGATTTGCAGTTCATTATTGTAACAGTATATAAAGTTTGTAGAAAGTACTTGCCTTTAGCAAAGCAAATCTACGATAAAATGCTATAGATGCTTGGTAACTCGTCACTATAAAAATAAATACATAAACTTAGTTTTTACACTAAGCTAAAACACAAAGACACTAATTGGTGCAACACGACTTGTGACTGGGCATCTAGCCAAAATGATGATTTTAGCATAGGAGATCAATGTGGGGTGACACACTACTATAACTAACTTTCTAGGGTCTTTACACTAGTGAGGGATGAGGTTCAATACGGCTATAACTCAAAATAACACAAAAAGTTGCAAGTCGTAATTATTCAATAAATAAATCAAATGTACATTGTGTTCCAACAATTTTTGAGATAGACAAAAAGCTCAATTTTATATAAAATAAAGTACCAAAATGATCCTTGTTAATTATAAAATTTTATTATAATTTTTCTGGAATTTATTAACATGTACATGAATTTTATAAAAATCAGTTTTCATAAGTACACAGAAAGTGAGTTCTGGTTTCATATGCCAAAACAGTGGCAAAACTATAAATTAAATACTGTAAAAATTATTATAAATTAGCTAAAATTAGCTAAATTAACATATTATCTAAATACTATTTTTCCAGAATTTTAACAGCAATTAAAGTATTTTTAGAAATTCAAAAACAGTATGGTACACAATCCGAAATTAAATAATTAATTATCTGCGTATTTTGTCCAAGTACATAATTTGAACCAAAGTTCAAATACAGGACCCAAGGCTATGAATCAAGTCCAATATAACTTGTACAGGTCTTGAATGTGTGAAAACACATTTGAGCCCAAATACCCATACTAGGCTTGGACACCAAATGATTGCAGTAATTAAAATACACAAAAATACAAAGTGGTAAAAGTACAAAATAAATATTAATATTTTAACAAGGTAAATTTATACATAGTAGTCATATAAATATGACAAGTATATTTACATATATTAAAGTATAATATATGTACAATATTACGTAAATTACATAGACTAAATAGTTATGTATACATACATATACACATATAACATATATATATATATATATATATTTTTTTTTTATATAACATATATATATATATATATATATATATATATATAAGGAAATATATATATATATATATATATATATATATATATATATATATATATATATATATATATATATATATATAAGGAAATATATATATATATTTTTTTTTTTTTTTTTTTTTTATATATATATATATATATATATATATATATATATATATATATATATATATATATATATATATATATATATATATATATATATATAAAGAAATAAATATATAATATGTACATATACGTATATACATAATATATATATAACAGTAAAAATAATATATATAATAGTATATATATATATACATATACATATATATATATATATATATATATATATATATATATATATATATATATATATATATATAAATATATATATATATATATATATATATATATATATAAAACAAAAGAAAATAAAATAAAAAGAAAATAAAAATAAAACATAACAGAGCCTAAGGCTTAAACTCGGGCCACTGAGCGGGGGGGGGGGGGGGGGGGGGGGGGGTTTAATACACGCGCGCTGACCAGTAGGCCAACTCGGGCTCACTGTTAGGAAAGGGTTTAGTTTAGTTATATTTAGGTTTTAGGTAATATTAAAAAAAACCCGATAAAACAATCCTGTGTCCTGACAGTTAAGGACACAAGAGTCTAAGTGTCTGGGTCATTTACGACACGCACGACACGAGTTTGCCGTGTCCGCACTCACCACTAGAGTTATCGCGTGTTGGCGTGTCCCATACGTGAAAACGAGACACAACAGGACACGGAGGGCCAGAAGACACGTACGTGTCCAAGTCGAGCGGGCTTTCGAGGCGGCGACTGGGCGGAGGACGCGTCGGGGTCGGCGAAGGAAGGTGGCACTGCGATCGTCTCAGCGAGACGCGTCGAATGGTGGTGGTCGGGACGGTCGTAGTGGTGTGTAGGCGTCGGGCTAGGTTAGGGCAATCTCCGGCGAGTCTCGTCGGGGAAGATGGGTTGATTGCGGTGGCGTAGGGGGCTGTGGTGGTCGGGTGAGTCTAGGGTTAGGGTCTGGGGGGTCAGGGGCTATTTTATAGAACCCTAGGGCGGTGGAATTAGGGCTTAGAATTCGGATTAGGGTTAGGGTTACGGTGATGGTCGCCGGAGACGACGACAGCGCGCAGTCGTCGGGGACAGTTGGGTTTAGGATTTTTATAAAAAAAACCCTCAGAGATTCAAGTATTGCACAAGTGCGCACCGCCTTAGCTTTTGCAAATTGTTGATTTGCAAAAAGACCCCCACGCTCACAGTATGCAAATAATTATTTGCATCCCGCATTAAAACAATTTAACTAATTACAATTTTATATTAAAATAAAACTAAATATTACAAACTGCTATTAAAATATTTTAATAAATTACAAAACTATATTAAAATACTTTTATTAATTGTAAATTGGTATTTTTGTCATTAAAACTCATTTAAAACTCATTTTAAAAATTGTAGAAAATTCCTAATAATTATAGTAAATCATTTTAAGACTAAATATGTCATTAGAAATTAATTAACACTAATTAAGTCAAAATTGAAAATCAGGGGCTGACATCCTATTTCTTAAATAGAAAATAAATTCAATAACAATAAAATATTATATATATATATATATATATATATATATATATATATATATATAAATCCTTTATATATGAAATGCCTATTTGGACAATCAAAATTAATAAATGCAATATGTACGTCTACATGGACGTATTTGACCTCACTACAAGATTACATGGGCTCGGATTCGGTTTGGGTCTAGTCCGAGCTAAATCGACACAACCGGGTCCCCTACAAGTCATTAAATTGATAAATAACTTAATTAAATTCTTTATAGAGGTCAAGTCGCAACTTGGCCTGGTTTTTCTAGTTGGGACACACTTATGGCTCGGTCATCTTTACTATGGCTAATACACTAGTCAAGGTATGCCGCTGCGCTACCTATGCCATGATTCCTAGTCGTCTTGTACTCCAAAACTCAACCATGGCTAAAGTCATCTACAGTAATAATTAACTAAATAATTAATTCTAAAATTCTAAAAATTACCATTTAAATAAAATAAGTAATAATAAAAATATTTTAAAAATTTTGGGAAGGGGAGCTACAAATCTACCCACCTTAAAAATAATTTTATCCTCGAAATTTTAATTCATAACTATTCCTTAAAATTCAAAAAGAAAGTCTACCTTCACCTTAATCTCCTTAAATTTTAATTCCTCCAAACCGTTTATATCCTTCTCCTAGCCATTTTATAACTACATAACCTCGATGACTTCTACCCACCTTGGGTCACACTACTCGTCAAAACTAAAATCTTATAATCTTCTAACTAGTTGCTAACTATCCTACCAACAGATATCTACTGCACATGGCATCTATAATCCTCTCAAATCTATCAAGCAACCCAAAATTTAACAAGCAACAAATTTACACAAGTAGCTAAGAGATATTGATAAATTCTAATAAGCAGGACCATTCGTCGCTCTGAAATAGGAAAGACATGAAGATAAGGAAGAATAATCAAGAGCAACATGAAGTTTTCAAGAGGGGTAGAGGGTATTCAATGATATAGTTAGAAAAAAAGTTTATGAACCATTAACTTATTTGCTAGGTTGGGCTACTCTAGTCCAGTCATTTGCTAAATCGAGGAACCCTTCGTTTCTTAGAGGGGTTTGCAATCCATGCAATACGAAAATTTCGTCCTCGGAGTTAATCTAAACAAAGGTTCCTAAATAGAACGGAATTTGAGAAATCAAGATTGTGATCCTTTCCGTGGTTATTTAACACATGAGCAAGGGATAGGGATTTGGATGGTTGGAGGGTTTTGGGAACTAGAAATTTGACCCAATCATACTCCAAATCAATCATAAAATATTGTCTAAAACAATACCTATTACTTTAAATAATCCTTGTAATAAAATCAATTGTCAAAATATTGTTAAGAATAATTCAGATATTTATAGATGTATATTTTTTTTCCACAAATACAATATCTTCTAAAATAATATAGTAGTAATTTTGAATTTAATATAACTCTTGATAAAAATAGTAATTCAAATAATCCTAGAATAAAATCTCTTCTAAAATTTTGTAAATCTCTCACCTTTTTTTTTCTTCAAAATATCTAAAATAGAAATAGAATAAAAATTATTTCCCGATTTGGAAAAATAATTAAACTAAAATAAACTAAATGGAAAATGTAAGAAAATGGAAAGTGGGCTTACGACCTACCCACCTCAGAATGACTCATCCTCGAATTTAAGGACTAGGATGATCAAATATTTCTACGATTTAAAATATTGGATTTAACAAATCAGAATCAATCCATAATGGTATTAAAAATAATTCAAGGTTTTATTAAAATATTTAAAATGCATTTGATCGAATATAAATATAATACAATAAAATTTAAATGGATCATATGTTTATCAAATGACTTGGAAAATATGGTATATATTATTTAAATAGTACATACCTTTGTTGGTTCAAGACTGAATCAAACTAATTATAATATAACAAAATGAATTTTATTGATAATTAATATTAGCAAATAATTTAAACGATATTTTATAAATTCTAAATCCAAAATAGTTTGACAAAAGTTCTGTTGCCATCAAAATATATTCGATAGTGGTTACAAATAAAATTTATTTTCTAACTAAAATTCATTAAAATAAAACAAAATAAAACTTTTGAAAACAGGGATGTGGGTTTACAAATCTATCCACCTTAAAATATTTTATCTTCAACATTTCAAAGAGCACGATTAGGCACGACTATGAAGAATAATCAGAAACCAAATTTTAATTGACATGAATAAAACGACGAATGGTATAATCAAGGGAGTGATATGATTCATGATCTATTTAGTCACGCGTAAAAATGATAAAGATAGTAGACAAAAAGGAGAGAGTGATTTGGTACCACCAGTATTCGGTCAAATGGTCTAGTTGACAAGCAAATATTTTTAAGAACGATCAAGAGTAAAATGGTTGGGCACGACCAATCTATGGTTAGCATGGTTGCGTCATAACCAGCCTTTTAAGGAATGACCAAGGTTCTCGATGAAATCTAAGCAGGATTTTAATCACATTTAAGATGCAGTCATGATCAAGGTTAACCGTGCAAGTCATCCAAGCAAGGTAAAAATAGGAAGTCGGCACGAGCATGATCATGATCAAAATAGTCATGACCGTAGTTGGAATGAAAGTATAACCTTAGCTATGATTTAGTCTCGATAAAAATGGTGTAAGATCGATCAAAAATAAAATCATCTTGGTACGAACAACTAGTTAAACAAAATTATTTAGGCACGATCATGGAATTGAATTCTAGGATGACAGGCGAATTGGCACGATCGAAATAGAATCGAATAGTTTGGTCATGATCAAAAGGTATTTAAGGGTGATCTAAATCGAAATCGTTCTAGCACGATCGATTGTGTAGGCATGATCATAGAATCAAACCTAGGAAATGATACGAATTTGACTCGATCGAAATATAATAAAAGGAGTCTAGTCATGATCGAAATTGTTCAAGGATGATCAAATCTAAAATCGTTTCGATATGCTTAAGATATTTATCCACAATTATTTAGGCACGAATTTAGAATCAAAATCTAGATAGGTTTAGGAATCCAGTCAAAATTATATTAAAAGTGACAATCTGAAAAAATAGAAGGATAAGAAAGGAAGGGAGAACTACCGATTTATTGAGAAGATTTGTGACTAGGAATAAGCACAAATCAATTTGAAAACTTAATAGTTATATGCCAATAAGACGTAGTCTCTATGGTATTCGAAACTCGTAAACATGATCGAAGTCATTTTACCAAAAATTTATGCCTCGCCAATGTATAGCTAGCTGCAATAAACTCTTGATTCCACGACTCAAGCAAGGATACGGTAACGAATACCCTATCAACACTATCCAATCTGGACATAACAACTTAAAGACGAAGACAGGACGACCAAGATATAGCTTTGACAACATTCGATAACTTATACTTACTCGAGATTACTTCAACTGAGGGATCATGCCTCGCCAGTGCGCTGTTGGCTGCAGTGAACCCACAGTCTCCATAAGTCAAATAAGTGACGACAGTGCGCGGCTGTCTGCCATCATAAGTCATCAAAATTATTCCAACTATATCCTCCAAGAATATCAAAGGAGTTTAAAAATATCATACAAATTGATAAAGATAGAAAAAGTGCAAGCATCTGTTCTTCAAGTATAAGATTCAGCTTCTTGAAAAGAAAAACAATTGGTTAGGAGGGATAATGATCGAAGTCAAAATAAGTAAAATCTTATAATCCTTATTTCTTGCATATTCAATATTCAACGATTGAGAGGAACTTTTGAATCCAAAAACTTAACTCGGGATTAATAGACAATTGAGTGAGAAGTTATTTTAAAATAATAATTACTTAAGTCCAAGAAAAAGAATATAAGTGATACGAACTTACGATATGGCGATGTTTAGACAAGACATAAGATAGAATTGTACAAATGATCATGATTAGGAAGAAAATGACCTAAGGCAAAAGAAATATAAACTTGAATTTATATTTCTCTAATATTCAAGATCGAGGGAAAATATGTACAGAGCACTATGTCTACCTATTATGAATATATCTATACAAAAGTATATATGTATAGCCTAAGTAAATCCCAAAAATCACACAATATCATTCTAGGAGAAGGTTATCATATTTCTAAGTAAAATATAAATTTAAATAGCAATAATACATATATTATATTCAATATATAATTTATAGAAATTATTCACAATACTAGAAATGGACGACCAATATACACATCTATATATCTACATGGATGATGTTGGTCGCACTACATGACCACCAGGACTTGGGTTGAGTTCGGGCTAGTTTGGAGCAACCAGGTCTTCTAAAAGCCAATAATCCTAATAATGAGTAATTAAATTATTCCTAGGGTTATGTCACAATTTGGCCTGGTTTTCCTAGTTAGAATACATCTATGACTCGGCCTTCTCTACCATGGCTAGAACACTAGTCAAAGCACTCGACCACACTCTCAATGCTAAATTTTTTGGTTATCTTGCACTCCAAAACTTAACCATGACTAATGTTACGCCCCAATTCCGTAGAATCGATAGTCGTCCCCCGGGCATGATGCCGTGCGAACCTAAGTTGCGATCGCACAAGGCATAGTCATAAGGTTATCCGAAACACAACATCAAGTTAGTGTATGCAGAGAAAATTTGATTGACACATTTGAAATAGAAGTAACTTTTCATTGATAATAAAATTTCATTTATATTGACTCCATTATAATCATTGCCGCGCGGGCTACAACATGACTCAACTTACAAAACGAACGCTGATGAGATAGTCGTTCCATATATTACATCCATTTTTACAAGCAAAACCCATTACACTTTCCACCTGCTATCGAGGGAAGTCGAGTAATCATTTTTCTTCTTTTATACTAAGTGCGGAGTCTTCAAAAGGATTCAGAAACAAGCCTTCAACACGCGGACGAGGCTTCAAAAGTGTACACGTCGCCTTGAGCTTTAAGTGGCACGCCCCTTCGTGGTTCGGGGGACCTGCATGGAGAGCGAGTATCAGTACATTACACATTGTACTGGTGCGTGGCCATTTAAGTTCCAAGCTCTTATTTGGTTGAAGAGTTTATATGACTTAGTTTATGAATGTTTCTAACCATCCTAATAAATTTCAAACAAGCATATGACAAGCATAATGTGAAATACGTTAGAACTTATCCACGGCGGACCGCGCCACGCCTTATAATACTTACTATGTTCTTCTCTGTCAATTATTTTCATTTTTATATCAAGTACAATATTTCGTGTGATTGGTCACTAGCACCCAGAGCCATCGTGGACTCCCTTTTAGCTTTTGTTAGACGGAGCCCTTTCAGCGCGAGTAGCGAGCCCCGCTGCAAGTCCCCGTCTAACCCGTGCCCAGCACAGCTATAATTGTTTTCTTTCTTAGCCGTAACGGTCCCGTGGCCCCGGGTTGCCGTGCGGGAAAAATTTTACCTTGTCGACAAGTTGTCCATGACCGTGCAAAGACCAATTTTAGTTATTAAGTATAGCCTATATTCACTTTGAAAACTTGATCATTTTATCGTGTCCGTCCTCTTGCATTTATTCTTTCATTCACAACAACATCATCGATTTACATAAGAAGGGGGTCGAGAAGAGACGGGTTAGCCACTCACCTTGAGTTTACTTCAGGCGAGAGAACTTGTTGGCCGTGCTAGACGTCGCCTACACGATTACCTGAAATCGCACAAGTAACCGATTAGAACACTTCATTATTCAAGAAGTTCGATAGGAAATGCAAGTTCAAAATGCAAGCCATGAAAACCATCGAAAACATTCACGAAAACGCATTCAGAAAACCAAGGCCAAATCCAACGCAAGCGGCGTAAAAATAGAGCAACTGGAGGTCTCTCCCGAATCAGCCGTAGAGTCAATCCTTGAGGCGCAACCCGCTGAATATGGGACTTGGTTCTGAAGAAGCCATTCCATAACGGGAAATGGATCTTAATTCAACCGTTCTCGCTCGATCGATTCGATTGATCCCGACCTATCGGTCCCGACCGAATCGATAGCGACTGTGTTCCTTTCTCGCGCACCCCGTGGACGGAGAACGGGGCACGATGTAGGGACGGGGCACTACACCATAACCAACTAAGAAAGAGTTTCGTCCTCGAAACTTAAGAATAGAACATACCTCTACGAGAACAATAAAGGAAAATTTTCTTTCATTTCTGACTCAAGCTCCCACGTCGACTCCTCGACCGAATGGTTTCTCCAGAGGACGCAGACGAGAGGAATGACACGGTTGCGAAAAAGTTTATCTTTGTGCTCCAAGATTTGCACAAGCTCTTCAACATATGACAAGTCCATCTTCAGATCCAGCTGACCCAAATCTACTACATGGCTCGGATCGTGTACGTACTTCCGTAGTTATGAGACGTGAAAGACATCGTGTACCTCCGACAATGTAGGCGGCAAGGCAATTTGGTAAGCTACCGGGGCGACTCGCTTCAATATTTCGAACGGGCCAACAAATCTTAGGATCAACTTCCCTTTCCCACCGAACCTGGAAACTCCACGCATGGGCATTACTTTCAAGAATACATGGTCGCCTTTCGAGAACTCGAGGGGGCGTCGGTGCGTGTCGGTATAGCTCTTCTGTCGGCTTTGTGCTATCTTCAATCTCTCCCGTATCAACTTGACATTCTGCACAGTCTACTCCACCAGTTTCGGGTCAAGTATCTGCCGTTCCCCGACTTTATCCCAGCAAATGGGCGATCTGCACTTTCGGCCGTACAAAGCTTCATACGGCGCCATTTGGATGCTGGACTGATAGCTGTTGTTGTATGCAAACTCGGCCAACGGAGGATGAATGTCCCAACTTGACTTCAAGTCGATCGTACAGAGTCTTAACATGTCCTCGAGAATTTGGTTCACCCGCTCTGTTTGGCCGTCAGTCTGAGGATGATAAGCTGAGCTAAACTTCAACTTGGTCCCCAATGCTGAATGAAGACTACTCCAGAAGCGTACCACAAACCGTCCATCCCGATCCAAGACGATAGATACTGGGACCCCGTGCAGCCGAACTATTTCATCAAGGTATATCTGAGCAAGGCGGTCGACGCTCCAAGTAACTTTAATGGCTATGAAGTGCGCTGACTTGGTTAGTCGATCGGCGATGACCCAGACGACGTCGTTTCCCCGCGGCGTCCTCGGCAAGCCAACAACAAAGTCCATAGTGACATGATCCCATTTCCACTCTGGAATGGCAAGGTTCTGTATTTTCCCACCCGGTCGCTGGTGCTTGGCTTTGACTTGCTAACAGGCCATACATTTTGACACAAAGAGCGCTATGTCCCTCTTCATGCCGTGCCACCAAAAGACAACGCGAAGGTCTTTATACATCTTGGTGCTACCAGGATGTAAGGAATATTTTGTATAATGCACCTCCGTTATTATCTCCTTTCTAAGTTCTGTGTCATCCGGAACGCATAGCTGACCCTTCACTCGCAACACTCCCGACTCGTCCTCTGCAAAGTCGGATGCTTTTCCTGTCGATATCAGCTTCCGCATCTTCTCCAAGTATGGGTCGTCCTTCTGAGCAGACTTGATTCTCTCCAATAGGCTCGGTTCCAGCCGCAGTTGCGCTAATTTCACGTCTCTAAAACGAACTCGGAGTTGAATACCCATTCCTTCCAAGTCACGCAGCAGTCGATCGTTGATGCATAATGAAGCTAAGTACTTCCGGCTCAGCGCAGCCGCTACAACATTTCGTTTGCCCGGCGTGTAGTCGATTGATAAGTCGTAGTCTTTGATCAGTTCGAGTCATCGCCTCTGCCGCAAATTCAGTTCTTTCTGGGTGAAGAGATACTTGAGGCTTTTGTGGTCCGTATAAATCCTGCACACCACGCCATAAAGATAGCGACGCCACAGCTTTAATGCAAACACAATTGCCGCTAGTTCTAGGTCGTACGTGGGGTAGTTCTTCTCGTGCGGCTTCAACTGCCGGGAAGCAAAAGATATCACCTTATCCAGCTGAATGAGCACACACCCCAAGCCCTGGCCAAAAGCATCGCTGAAGATTTAAAATCCCTCCGTCCCTTCAGGGAGTGCAAGTATCGGGGCCGAAACGAGCCGTTGTTTGAGCTCTTGGAAGGAAGCTTCACAGTCGTCTGACCACTCGAATGCGACTCCTTTCTGGATGAGACGAGTCAACGGCGATGCAATCTTCGCGAAGTCCTTCACGAAGCGTCGGTAGTATCCCGCCAAGCCTAGGAAGCTTCGAATTTCGCTAACTGATACGGGCCGTTTCCAATCAGCAACTGCCTCGACATTCTTTGGATCGACTGCGATGCCCGCGGCAGAGATGATGTGCCCAAGGAATGAGATACTGTTCAGCCAGAATTTGTACTTGCTCCTCTTCGCATACAACTGATTCTCTCGAAGGGTTTGGAGTACCGTCCGCAGGTGGTCTGCATGTTGTGCTCGATCCTTTGAGTAGACGAGAATGTCACCGATGAAGACTACTACGAATTTGTCAACGAACGTACGGAACACCCGATTCATTAGATCTATGAAGACGGCATGGGCATTTGTCAGACCGAATGGCACTACCAAGAACTCGTAGTGGCCGTAGCGAGTGCGGAAGGCAGACTTTGGCACGTCATCTGGCTTGACCTTGAGTTGGTGGTAACCTGATCGCAGATCAATCTTCAAAAATACCGTTGCACCTTAGAGCTGGTCGAACAAGTCGTCGATGCGGGACAGGGGATATTTGTTCCGGACGGTGGCCTTCTTCAATTCTTAATAGTCGATGCAGAGCCGCATCGATCTATCCTACTTTTTCACAAATAGCACGGGCGCACCCCACGGCGAGACACTCGGACGGATAAACCCTTTGTCGAGTAATTCCTGTAGTTGTGCCTTCAGTTCTTTCAATTCTTGTAACGCCGCAGAACCAGAATACTGGAGAGCAGGGGCATACATAGCCAGCTACGTATATTGAAATGGAATACACCTCGCTATACAGTCATGGCTGTCTAGATACATGAGGGTTTAACAATAAGCCATCAGTCTCTTATGGTCATGAACAAGCCTATTGTCTCAATCTCAAGCAAGTAATAGCAGTTACAAGATGTTAGAGCATCAAATATACAATAGTAAGGCATCCTATACATTACATATTTGGATGATCATGAAGCTAGCTGTACAAAATATGAAGACTAGCTAGAGTTTCAGTCATACATGATCAACCCTAGGATTTGCCAATCATGTTACAGCCCGTAGGCAGATAGTAAGTAAAGTGCAATACGAGCTAACACGTGCTCGCCGGCTAAATGCCTCAAAAGAATGTTTATACAATAAAGTGGAAGAACAAAAGGGAAACCCACTCGTTGTCTTGGTTACGCCTGGTGGTCACCATCTGACTGGAAGGTAGGAAGATCCTCTGGAACTACTCCGGTATCTGGCCAAACAAAACCAGCTGGGTCAGACCCCAGAAAGAGCAAGTGCCACAAAAGAGGCTTCACTTAAGAACTAAAACCAGCAATTAGCACAGAACATAAAAATATAATATAATAAATCTGGAGATATGAAAATCAGGATGATATACGATAAGATAACCATGGGACTATTCAGATAGCCAGGTTACAACCCTTAAACCCAACAAGGACCGGGGTTGTAATCCTTCATCTGAAAGGAACTTGGTTTCCCACCATTTATCGATAAAATAAAGCACAAGCATTCAGGTCATGCTACAATCTTGTACAGGATCAGGACAAGACTAAATTGGGCTAAACTCCATCCAATCAATCACGGCCAAGCAATGAATACGGGTTGATACTTTAACTAACTAGGGCTATCACATGCCTAGTTACTAACAAGATACAGTGAAATTACTCCAACAGCCACAAGCCCTGCAGACCATCCAGGTTATCCAGGTTATCCAGTTCGAATATTCGTTCAAGAAGGGTGCAACACATGACATTGTGCTGGAAATATGCCCTACTCGTCGACAGGCTACAAATCCACTAGCACGCCCAGATAACGGGATTGCCTGTAGCTGAGAAATCTCTTCATGACTACTTGATTATTCTAGTTATTAGCCTTAGTCAATTTCAGTAGGTGCCCCCTGACCGTGGTACTTAGGGGTCCCTGCCTTAGACATGATGCAAGACAATACTGGTTTATTTGTACAAACACAATCGTCCACGGTGTCCAGGTCAATCATTCTTGTCAAGTCATTTTTGTCCTGTCATGCTAGCCGTCGCAACAGCTTATCGATGTATATCATGTCAGGTTTACTTATCAAGAGTGCGCCACGACGGGCCACTACCATGTCATGTTACTTGTCATGCCTTGTCATGTCATGCCAATTACTTGTCACACCATGTCATGTAAAATTATCATTCCAGTCATGTCAATCAATTCGTGATTACAAAAGGTGTAAGAATATAAAAGCAATAGATTACGCTAAGGGAAGGGGCTCGATATTCTACGCGGGCAACACTACGCTAGGCCAAGGAGACCCCGAGCGTAAAAATAGCTCTACGCGAGCAAGAGTGCAGGCGAACAGGATTTTACGCTAGCATGCGCTCTACGCGAGCAAAGCTATACGCTAGTGAGCATTCTACGCGGGCGAGGCTTTACGCACGGGGCAATCTACACTAGCGAGACTCCACGCGGTAGGAGGATCTACGCAAGCGGGAAGGCCCCTGCATAAAGTTCAATTGAACTCGGCATAGAATGGATTACGCGGTCACGTAAGAACGTGTGCGTAAAAGGTCGATAATACGCGGGCACGTAAAACGTGTGCGTAAAGAGAGCAAATGATACGCTGGCACATAAAATGTGGGCGTAAAAACTAAATACTACGCTAACACGTGAGAACGTGTGCGTAAAACTTTATCTTCTCCCCAGGGCCGATACAAGCAGGCGTAAAAGCTCAAGAAAGTCTCATCTCGGTCAGGACACAATGAAATCCAACCATTCCAAAACCAATCTTGCGTAATACCAGAATGCCTACCACATGGAACTCTCAGTTTTCGAAAATGAGCCAGTGTAGTAGATCAAAACCAAAAAATCTAAAAATACAACAAGTTTAGATCTACATGAAATGAACCATGGAAACTAAAAATGCTAAGTACTAAAGTATCTTAGAATCTCGTAAGGAAGACAATGGAACAACAAAATTTGAGTTCCTCCATGAAGCAAGTTGTACTTGCCTACTGGGTGCTCGGTGGAGAAGGAGACGAGGAAAAAGAAGAGAAGTAAATGTGTAATGAATGAAGAGAGAGAGAAGGGTTGTTGGGGGTTAATAAATGATGGAGGGTGGTAGGTAGGGGTTTGCATTCCAACCCAAACCGAACCCAACCGAACCCGATGCATGCCAGAACCATGAAATGCTAACTAACTCATGCCAATGCAGAATCCAAGGCTAGCCAATTAGGACGAGTCTATATACATGTCCGAGATTACGTACACGTATAAAAAAATACGTAATACGAACTACGGGCGTTACAACTCTATCCACCTTAAAAGAATTCTATTCTCAAAATTTAATTAAGAGGCTAGAGAGGCAAGGATAAGCTATACTAATCACAAGCAAGTTAGAACTAGACAATAAATCAAGCAATCATTCATGCAAGCAAGGAAGCTTATGGTATAAGGCATAAGAAGGACATTATACCTTACGAGTCAAACAGGTCGGGATATCGCGATCGGATATCATCCTCACGTTTCCATGTTGACTCACCTAGAGAGTGATGACCCCAAGCAACACGGACTAAACTAATAGTCTTGTTCTTGAGTATCTTCTCTCTCCGGTCCAATATGGATACGGGTCTCTTCTCATACGAAAGGTTGGTACCAACAACTAATTCCGAATGATCAAGAACATGACTCAGATATGGGATATACCGTCGCAATTGGGATACATGGAAGACATCATGCACCTCACGCAACGACGGCGGGAGAGCGAGACGATAGGACACATCTCCTACTCGCTCTAGAATATCAAACGGCCCTATATACCTAGGACTGAGCTTTCTTCATATGCCAAAATGAATGACGCCACGGTTAGGCGAGATACTAAGGAACACATAGTCGCCGACAGAAAATTCAAGGGAGCGTCGATGAGAATCGGCCCAATGGCGATGGCGATCTTGTGCAACTCGAAGATGATCGCTGACTCTAGTGACCACCTCAATAGTTTGAGTAATCATTTCCGGACCGAGCATGTGCCTCTCTCCAACATCGTTCCATGCTAGCGGGGATCTGCACTTCCTACTATATAGCGCCTCGAATGGTGCCATCTGGATACTGGCTTGGAAACTGTTGTTGTATGAGAACTCCACCAGGTACAGGTGATCTTCCTACGAGCCACCGAAGTCGAGTGTACAAGATCTCAACATATCTTCCAAGGTTCGTATGGTGCGCTCTGACTGACCATCTGTCTGTGGATGATAAGCTGAGCTGAACTGGAGATGAGTTCCCAAACTCTCTTGCAGACTGCGCCAAAAGTACGACATAAATCTTGAATCTCTGTCCGAGGTGATACTGACTGGAATACCGTACAATCTGACAATCTGCCTGAGGTACATCTCTGCTAGCTGAGCCGTCGACTAAAACTCTGAACGGAAGAAAGTGAGCCACCTTCGTGAGCCTATCAACTATAACCCAAATAGCATCCCTACCGGTCGAGGACCTAGGTAATCCAGTCACGGAATCCATGGTGATATGCTCCCACTTCCATTCTGGAATCGACAAGGGCTGAAGAAGTCCAGCTGGCCTCTGATGTTCAGCTTTAACTTATTGGCAAACCAAACACCGAGAGACAAACCGGGCTATCTTTCTCTTCATGCCATTCCACCAAAAGTGCTGACGAATATCATGGTACATCTTCGTACCACCGAGATGAATGGAATACTGCGAACTGTGAGCTTCTTCCATGATCTCCTGTCTGATATCACCACTAGGTACACAAAGATGCCTCCCATGTCGAAGTGTACCATCTTCATGAATACTCAACTCTGGTCTTCGTCCTGCCTCACACTCGGCTCTGAGTCGCTGAAGCTTGGAATCTGTTGACTGCGCCATCCGGATCCTCTCGACTATAGTAGACTGAACTTGCATGCTGGACATCAATGCCACACTGGAAGGAGGGACAACTTCGATTCCCATCTTCTGAAGATCTGCCAATAACTCTAGCTACGCTATGAGAAAATAAACTCCGACTCTCCTGCTCAACGCATCTGCTACTACATTGGCCTTCCCTGGGTGATACTGCATGTTGACATCATAATCCACAAGTAGCTCTAGCCACCTTCTCTGACACATGTTGAGATCCTTCTGGGTGAATACATACTTCAGGCTCTTGTGATTGGTAAAAATCTCCACCCTATCTCCGTACAAGTAGTGCCTCCACAACTTAAGTGCAAATACTACTGCTGCTAACTCCAAATCATGGGTTGTAATTCCTCTCATGGTCACGAAGTTATCGTGACGCATAAGCTATTACCTTCCCATGTTGTATCAAAACACATCCTAAATCTCTGCCTGAAGCATCACAATACACTGAGAATCCTCCGGTCCTATCTGAAAGTGTAAGAATGGGTGCCGTCATCAAACCTTGCTTCAACTTCTCAAAAGAATCCTGATATTCTGTTGTCCAAGCAAACTGCACGTCCTTGCGAGTCAATTGGGTTAATGGTGCTGAAATTCGAGCAAAGTCTGAAACAAATCGCCGATAGTAGCCGGCCAATCCAAGAAAAGTGCGAACTTCTGCAACTGTGCTAGGTACTGGCCATGTCTCAATGGCCACGATCTTCTGGGGATCCACCTCTACTCCACCTCTGGTAATAATATGACCCAAGTACGAAATGCGATCGAGCCAGAACTCGTATTTACTGAACTTGACATATAATTGGTGCTCTTTGAGAATCTAGAGGACAACACGTAGATGCTGCTCATGCTCCGCTTCACTCTTGCTGTAGACCAGGATGTCGTCTATAAACACAATCACAAACTGATCCAAGTATGGCATGAAGATACAATTCATGAGGTGCATGAATACAGCCGGTGCATTGGTTGCTCCAAATGGCATAACAAGGAACTCCCAATGTCCATATCTAGATCTGAAAGCTGTCTTCAGGATGTCCTGCTCTCTGACTCTGATCTGATGGTATCCTGACCGCAAGTCAACTTTCAAAAATACTGCTGCCCCCTTGAGTTGATCAAATAAGTCATCTATCCTCGGGAGAGGGTATCTGTTCTTGATTGTCATTGAGTTCAAGGTACGATGATCTACACATAATCTGGACGTACCATCCTTCTTTTTCATAAGAAGCATCGGGGCTTCCCAAGGCGATCCTCTAGCACGAATGAATCCCTTGGTCTGAGTTCTTCAATCATCTTGTACAAGATCTCTAACTCTGAAGGCGCCATCCTGTAGACTCTCTCCGACACTGGGGCTGTCCCTGGGATCAAGTCGATAGTAAACTCGATCTCTCGCTCTGGCGGCATTCCTGGAAGCTCTTCTGGAAAAACATCTGAAAACTCCTCGACTATCCAGGGTAACCATACTGCTGCTACTGCCATCCGCAATACTGGAGGAGAAGGTTCAACTTCACCTCGGAAAAAGGAAAACTCTGGCTCGCCTGGAATGCTAAAAATAACCCTGCCAACATGGCAGTCTATCCTAGCATACTGGTTCCTTAACCAATCCATCCCTAAGACCACATCATAATCGGCCATCAGGAACTCTATCAATTTAGCGGGGGACTCTCTACCGCTAACTACGATCCGACACGAGAAAAATACTCTATCTACTCCCACAAGACCGTTACCAGCCTTAATGATAATGACTCGGGCTCCAGTCCTATCCGTGTCGCGAATTGTGCCGACATAAATGAATACGATGCACCAGAATCAAATAATGCTGATGCTGGAAAGGAGTTGACGAGAATAGTACATGCCACTACCTCACCTGGTGTCAATCCTTCTTCCACGGTCATCGCCATCGCCTGACCATGTCCTCTGGGTTCGGGTCCCCTCTGCTGAAAACCTCTCTGTCTGCTCTGAATCGGGGCTTGGGCTTGTGCATACTGCTGGGAGTTCTGCTGCTGGAATGCTTAGGACTGAGGCGGCAATGGCCTCTGAGGCTGATACTGTTGTTGCTGGACTGGTGTTGGTCCTCTCACCGAAGGACTAGAAAAGGTCGAAGAAGAGGAACTCCCCCGGTTCGGGCAGTTTCTAACCCTGTGGTCCGGTGCTCCATAAGCCAAGCACAACCCCTGTGCTCTGCGACATTCTGCCACCACATGTCCTGGATTCCCGCAATATGAACATCCTACTGCGGAAGAGTGCTTCTGCTGTTGAGGGTTCGTCAGGGTCGAATGCAGAATCGACGTCACTGAGGCCGCCCGCCTCGGAGTTCCAATTGCCAAAGCCCTAGCTGTCGGGGCTGGTGCTGAAGACTGATTCATATGGCCATGAGATCGCTTCCGACATCATGTCCTTTTCACGATCCTTTGTGAGGTATACTCGTGCCTCCTGGCTGCTCTCAATATCGTATCAAAAGTCTGATGCTTAAACTGCTCCACTGCCAATAAAATCTCTAGATGGAGCCCCTGCTGGAACCGCTGGGCTCTGTTGAACTCGGTCGCTACCAAGGTGGGAGCAAACCGACTCAACCTCGAAAACTCGACCGCATATCCGTCGACCGTCCTGCCCATCAGCTTCAGATTGGTGAACCTCGTCTGTAGATCGTACCGAGCTACAGCATCGAAGTACTTGTCTGGAATCTTTTTTGGAATACTGCCCAGACAATAGGTGCCACTAATGCAACGGCCTACGTCGCCCACCAGCTGCGGGCCAGATCCAATAACTGTAGGCGCACTAAGGCCACCTTCTCGTCTTTTGGGGTCCTGACTTCTTCTAGGATAACCTCAATGTCCTGAAGCCATGCATCTGCGGCAATAGTATCTTCGCTACCATCGAAGAAGGGAGGGTTCAAGTGCTTGAAGCTGTTGACTGCCTGGTTCCCTTGATGACCGCCTCTGTTCAAAGCATCTTGTACTGCCTGGTGCAGGGCGTCGCCCTGATGATCTTGAGATGCTAGCAATGTCCTGATGAGACCCACCAAGGTGCCATCATCGGGCTCTACAGGCTGGACTGGCTGAACTGGTGGCTCTTGACCCCCCGTAGGCATGATTCTGGAGGCTACTCCTGAATGCTAGGCTTGATCTCCAGGTTGCTGTGGGTCCACGGGAGGTGCTCCGCCTTGCCGATCGGTAGGACCAGGAATAATGTCGCTGAAGAAGACGACATAGGGAACAATAAGGAAGGACCAGAACAGATCAAGGATATAAGTATGTGATCAGGTCAAGAATTCAGGGATTCAGAGGATACGAGCAGAGATCAAGGACGAGTGCTGATTGAGACATCTATTCGGTAAACCCCTACATATCTTGATTTATAAGACCTGTATGGGCCACCACTTAAACCATGTAACAGCCCAGAACCAGAATACTGGAGAGCGGGAGCATACATAGCCAGCTACGTATATTGAAATGGAATCCACCTCGCTATACGGTCATGGCTGTCTAGATACATGAGAGTTTAACTACAAGCCATCAGTCTCTTATGGTCATGAACAAGCCTTTTTCTCAATCTCAAGCAAGTAATAGCAGTTACAAGATGTTAGAGCATCAAATATACAATAGTAAGGCGTCCCATATATTACATATTTGGATGATCATGAAGCTAGTCGTACAAAATGTGAAGACTAGCTTGAGTTTCAGTCATACATGATCAACCCTAGGATTTGCCAATCATGTTACAGTCCGTAGGCAGACAGTAAGTAAAGTGCAATACGAACTAACACGTGCTCGCCGGCTAAACGTCTCAAAAGAATGTTTATACAATAAAGTGGGAGAACAAAAGGGAAACCCACTCGTTGCCTTGGTTACGCCTGGTGGTCACCATCTGGCTGGTAGGTAGGGAGATCCTCTGGAGCTACTCCGGTATCTGGCCATACAAAACCAGCTGGGTCAGACCCCAGAAAGAGCAAGTGCCACAAAGAAGGCTTCACTTAAGAACTAAAACCAGCAATTAGCACAGAATATAAAAATATAATATAATAAAACTGGAGATATGGAAATCAGGATGATATACGATAAGATAACCATGAGACTATTCAGATAGCCAGGTTACAATCCTTAAATCCAACAAGGACCGGGGTTGTAACCCTTCATCTGAATGGAACTTAGTTTTCCACCATTTATCGATAAAATAAAGCACAAGCATTCATGTCATGCTACAATCTTGTACAGGATCAGGATAAGACTAAACTGGGCTAAACACTATCCAATCAATCACGACCAAGCAATGAGTACAGCTTGATACTTTAACTAACTAGGGTTGTCACAGGCCTAGTTACTAACAAGATGCAGTGAGATTACTCCAACAGCCATAAGCCCTGCAGACCATCCAGGTTATCCAGGTCGAATATTCGTTCAAGAAGGATGCAACACATGACAGTGTGCTGGAAATGTGCCCTATTCGTCGGCAGGCTACAAATCCACTAGCGAGCCCAGATAACGGGATTGCCTGTATCTGAGAAATCTCTTCATGACTACTGGATTATTCTAGTTATTAGCCTTAGTCAATTTCAGTAGGTGCCCCCTGACCGTGGTACTCAGGGGTCCCTGCCCTAGACATGATGCAAAACAATACTGGTTCATTTGTACAAACACAATCGTCCACGATGTCCAGGTCATTCTTGTCAAGTCATTCTTGTCATGTCATGCTAGTCGTCGTAACAACTTATCGATGTATATCATGTCAGGTTTACTTATCAAGAGTGCGCCACGACGGGCTACTACCATGTCATGTTACTTGTCATGCCTTGTCATGTCATACCAATTACTTGTCACATTTTGTCATGTACAATTATCATTCCAATCATGTCAATCAATTCGTGATTACAAAAGGCATAAGAATATAAAAGCAATAGATTACGCTAAGGGAAGGGGGATCGAGATTCTATGCGGGCAACACTACGCTAGGCCAAGGAGACCCCGAGCGTAAAAACAGCTCTACGCGAGCAAGAGTGCAGGCGAGCAAGATTTTACGCTAGCATGCACTCTACACGAGCGGAGCTCTACGCTAGTGAGCATTCTACACGGGTGAGGCTCTACGCACGGGGCAATCTACGCTAGCGAGACTCCACGCGACAGGAGGATCTACGCGAGCAGAAGTCTACGCGAGCGGGAAGGCCCCTGCGTAAAGTTCAATTAAACTCGGCGTAGAATGGATTACGCGGTCACGTGAGAACGTGTGCGTAAAAGGTCAATAATACGCGGGCACGTAAAACATGTGCGTAAAGAGAGCAAATGATACGCTGGCACGTAAAACGTGGACATAAAAACTAAATACTACGCTAACAAGTGAGAACGTGTGCATAAAATTTTATCTTCTCCCCAAGGCCGATACAAGCAGGCGTAAAAGCTCAAGAAAGTCTCATCTCGGTCAGGACACGATAAAATTCAACCATTCCAAAACCAATCTTGCGTAATACCAGAATGCCTACCACATGGAACTCTCAGTTTTCAAAAACAAGCCAGTGTAGTAGATCAAAACCAAAAAAAATCCAAAAATGCAACAAGTTTAGATCTACATGAAATGAACCATGGAAACTAAAAATGCTAAGTACTAAAGTGTCTTAGAATCTCGTGAGAAAGACAATGGAACAACAAAATTTGAGTTCCTCCATGAAGTAAGTTGCACTTGCCTACTGGGTGCTCGGTAAAGAAGGAGACGAGGAAAAAGAAGAGAAGTAAATGTGTAATGAATGAAGAGAGAGAGAAGGGTTGTTGGGGGTTAATAAATAATGGAGGGTGGTAGGTAGGGGTTTGCATTCCAACCCAAACCGAACTCAACCGAACCCGATGCATGCCAGAACCATGAAATGCTAACTAACTCATGCCAATGCAGAACCCAAGGCTAGCCAATCAGGACGAGTCTATATGCAGGTCCGAGATTATGTACACGTATAACAAAATACGTAATACGAACTACAGGCGTTACAATTCTGTAGGAGCTATTCTGTACGGAGCTTTCGAGATCGGCCGGGTGTCAAGGAATGTGTCGGTAGTGAACTCTATTTCTCGATCGGGCGGCATGCCGGGTAACTCGTCCGAAAATACGTTTGAGAATTCTACCACACCGTCGGTCTGACCCGCGTTTGCACCATCCTGTCCCATGTCACGAACGGACGCCAAGTAGCCTTCGCATCCGAAATACAGCAGCTTTCGAGCCAAAATTTTTGAGATCACCATGCAGGTCGACGATGCTTCACCACACGAATAGCAGAATTTGGGCACTCCAGGTATGCGAAAGGTGACCTTCTTTCCTGCGCAGTCGATGGTAGCGTTGCAAGGACCGAGCCAATCCATACCCAATATAATGTCGAAGTCCTTTATATCTAGAACTATCGCATCAAGACCGATCTTTTAACCCCAATATATATGGTTCCTCCCCCGCATGCTAAATTTGTGAGTAGTGGCTCGCCCGAAGGCATACTTACGCTAAGATCAAGGTCTAACGACATTATAGGAAATTTGTGCTCAGCGGCGAAGCCCACCGATATAAAAGTATGCGAAGCGCCTGAATCAAATAACACACGAGCAGTTATATTATTGAAATTCAATATACCTGTCAAAACAATGTCAGAAGCGAACGCCTCGTCTCGAGTCAGGGCGAAGACGCGCCCTTGAGCATTAGGACGTCGGTCTTAGTTATTGAGTTGAGTGGGCTGCGCAGGTCGGGGCGCCTGTCCTCGATTCTCTTGACGGTTTTGTTGTGGTAGGACATTGCAATTCAGTCGAGGATTTGGATAGTTTCGAGCAAAATGACCCTTCTGTCCGCAAGCAAAGCACTCTGTCTTGGCAAAGCAGTGGTCGTCAGTGTGCCCAAGCTTGCCGCAATTTCTGTATCACAGTAACGGGTTCTGGCTTTTATAGCCGCTAGTGTGTGGACGCTTTGACGCGTAGTTGTTGCCTTCCGTATAGCTAGGACGTTTGTGATTGGAGTGGCGCACAACGTCGGCAGCAATGGAAGGGTATTCGCTCTCAAGGCGGAGAGCGTGATTCAGAGCCTCGTCCGTGGTCTTATACTCCGGGACCCCTACATATGCACCGATAGAGCATCGCAGACCCACTTCAAACCATCGAACATGGCAGTCCTCTGTAGGAAGAAATACACCAGCAAATTTGGACAATTTGTCGAATTCTGCGGTATACTGTTCTACTGTCCGGTTCCCTTGCCTCAACTGCATGAACTCATTTTCCTTCGCTTGACGAACGGCTGACGGAAGGTACTCAACTTCGAAAGCTTTGCGAAACGTAGCCCAAGAGATCGACGATGAGTTGTTGTCGCGTCGGATCGCCCGCTTGTGCACGGCCCACTAGTCGTGCGCGTTCAATCGTAGTTGAAGTTGTGCACAGGCGACTTGCTTTGATTTTTCAATGCCGAGGAGCTCGAAGTGATCTTCCAGCTCTTCCAACCAGTCGATTACCATAGAAGGGCATTCGGTGCCGCTGAAGGAAGTGCGGTACGCTTTCTTGAATTCTGACACTTCAAAGTTGTACTTTTTTGGTGCCGCCGGTTGACGCTCGGACTCCTCCGTGTCGACTTTAATGTATTGGACCGTCGGCACGGTGACAGTAGGCACAGTCGCAGAATTTTTGTTGGCCAAAATTGTCTGGACGATCTGCTGCAGAGTATCTAGTTGCTTTTGTTGCAGCTTAGCTTGTGCGTTGAAGCGAGCTTCGAACTGGGCCTGTCGTGCCTCTGTCTGCTGATGTCGGTTCTCGGACTGTTTCTGCTGTGCCTCCATCATGCGCAGCATCCTTTTGATGGTATTGTTAGAAGCTCCGATCCGCGAACTACTAGAGCCGCTAGAAGCGCTCTGCTCTTGTTCGGCTGTGGGTTCCGGCACTTCTGCAATACGAAGGCAAACGCATCAGTCTCAAATTATTATGGACACATTGTATGGGACAACTTATCTTATCGACGCGAGGTCAAAGGTTTGAAACTCTAGATGCGAGGCCAAAGGATGTAAAGCCGTGCTTTGATACCATTATGTCACGTCCCGATTCCGTAGAATCGATAGTCGTCCCTTGGGCGTGATGCCGTGCGAACCTAAGTTGCGATCGCACAAGACATAGTCATAAGGTTATCCGAAACACAACATCAAGTTAGAGTACGCGGAGAAAATTTGATTGACACATTTGAAATAGAAGTAACTTTTCATTGATAATAATTTTTTTTACATTGACTCCATTACAATCATTGCCGTGTGGGCTACAACATGACTCAACTTACAAAACGAACGCTGATGAGATAGTCGTTCCATACATTACATCCCTTTTTACAAGCAAAAACTATTACACTTTCCACCTGCTATCGAGGAAAGTCGAGTTGTCATTTTTCTTCTTTTGTACTGAGTGCGGAGTCTTCAAAAGGATTCAGAAACAAGCCTTCAACACGCGGATGAGGCTTCAAAAGTGTACACGTTGCCTTGAGCTTTAAGTTGCACGCCCTTTGGGGTTTGGGGTACCTGCGTGGAGAGCGAGTATCAATACATTACACTTTGTACTCGTTCGTGGCTATTTAAGTTCCAAGCTCTCATTTGGTTGAAGAGTTTATATGACCTAGTTTATGAATGCTTCTAACCATCCTAATAAATTTTAAACAAGCATATGACAAGCATAATGTGAAATACGTTAGAACTTACCTACGGCGGACCGTGCCGCGTCTTATAATACTTACCATGTTCTTCTCTGTCAATTGTTATCATTTTTATATCAAGTGCAATATTTCGTATGATTGGTCACTGGCTCCCAGAGCCATCGTGGACTCCCTTTGAGCTTTTGTTAGACGGAGCCCTTTCAGCGAGAGTAGCGAGCCCCGCTGCAAGTCTCCGCCTAACCCATGTCCAGCACAGCTATAATTGTTTCCTTTCATAGCCGCAACGGTCCTGTGGCCCCGGGTTGCCGCGGAGAAAATTCTACCTTCTCGACAAGTTGTC
Organism: Iris pallida; assembly: GCA_029216955.1. Lineage (NCBI taxonomy): Eukaryota > Viridiplantae > Streptophyta > Magnoliopsida > Asparagales > Iridaceae > Iris > Iris pallida. Next base: position 6,353,892 of record JANAVB010000398.1, on the reverse strand, counting down.
CATGACCGTGCAAAGACCAATTTTAGTTATTAAGGTATAGCCTACATTCTCTTTAAAAATTTGATCATTTTATCGTATCCGTGTCCTTGCATTTATTCTTTCATTAGCAACAATATTATCGATTTACCTAAGAAGGGGGTCGAGAAGAGAAGGGTTAGCCACTTACTTTGAGTTTACTTCAGGCGAGAGAACTTGTTGGTCGCGCTAGACGTCGCCTACGCGATTACCTAAAATCGCACAAGCAACCGATTAGAACACTATATTATTCAAGAAGTTCGATAGGAAATGCGAGTTCGAAATGCAAGCCATAATAATCATCGAAAACATTCACGAAAACTCATTCAGAAAACCAAGGCCAAACCTAACGCAAGAGGCGTGAAAAATAGAGCAACGGGAGGTCTCTCCCGACTCAGCCGCAGAGTCAATCCTTGAGGCACAACCCGCTGAATATGAGACTTGGTTTCGAAGAAGCCATTCCATAACAGAGAATGGATCTTAATTCAACCATTCCCGCTGTCACGCCCCGACCCGAAATCATCCGAATCATCGTCCTCGCATGGGGCGTGATGCCGCACGAGCCTGGAGTTGCGCTCGTGCAAGGCAAGATGACAAGTTTGCAAATGGTTATCTTTGGGTTGAACATTAACAACGAAAAGAAAATAGAGTATACGAAACCATTCTCTTTATTGATAATCAAAATACGATTACAAAGGCTTTCGATAGCCCAACGAAATTTGCCAGATTGGCTACAACACTCAGGTTCTCTCTTGCCCATAAAGGATTTTACCGTTCCATACATCATGCCTTCTATATCTCGGCCGCATCAATCTTGTTGCATGTCCGAACATCAATGCGATTGCACGCCTCAATACGCTTCGGCATTCCAAGCCTCAACGCGTTCAAGCGAAGTTCCGCCGCGAGCAGACCAATTCCTGAACCTGCTAGCAAACTAGTGGGGGATTAGTACTTTCGTCCTCGCTGTAGTGATCAAAAACCCACTTAGCGACATTTAGTATTGTATTGATTCATGCAAACATACAATTTAGTTCTCTTTCTATGTTCTCCTTAGGATGAGTTCATGGCATATTCGAAGACTGTAAGCATGTTATCATGGCAAGCATGTTATTCAATTCGCATAAGTAAACAGGCAAGCAATCTCGTGTTTGTTTCGTGGCACGACTTACCAACATCGACGCACTCACCCTTGCACCGACGCAAGGTGAATACGCCTATCAGCTTTTCCTGTCATGTTATAAGTGCCCTCTATGCGAATCTATATGTGCACGATATGAGCGTACCTTGCACTTTCGACCCAGGATCCGTCCATGCAGGATATATGTATACCTTACACTTCCAACCTATCGCCCTTAACTATATGAAGTTCACTAGCTTTCCGGGCTAGAATGGACTTATATTTATCGAATCGAAACAAAATACGATAATAACTCTGTGCGGTTGCTAACCAAAACATCAGAGGCCACTGAAATAATCGCAGCAAGTGGCTTATCACATTCACCAGAAGGTCGCTACCCGTCTAAATAAAGTGCACCAACAATACCGTAAACGCAATCCCTCCTAGGCCGAACGGTCCCAGCGCCCTGGTGCACCACGTTCGAGGGAATACCCGTGCACAGGCTTTTATATCTTTAAGTCCATTTGACCATGCAACGCATCTTATCTTTCATACAACCAAGCAAGTTTGTCTATATCTATTTCAATTGGCACAACGCCCCAATGTTCTCAATGAATGTCCGAAGGCCACGAACATTTCAAAGGCACCATGCCGTATCGACAGTTATGTCACATCCGTGCCACAACTGTTCTTCTCGTCATAACGACGCCATCTTTTGTAAGTATTGTACAGCTGCGCACATTCGTCGTCTTTCCTTGCATCATGCATTTTAATGCACGCCTCGAAGCCGTGTTTTCGTATTCTACATCTTAGCATTCAACGCGTTATACTTATGTTCCATTCTTCCGATTCGTGCAACTGAGGCATGCCTCGATAGGCTATTCAATGTTCTATAGCTCGTACAAATGTGGCACTCACGCCGATATAGTCTTTCAATGTTCTAGCATGCTAACTCGTGCACGGGGCACGAATGACTTGTACACTGAGGCACTCGTCGATACAGTTATCCCATATTCTTATGGCTTACGCATCGAGGCGCTCGTCTTAGCGATATTCAATGTTCCGTAGCGACTCGTACATTTGTTGTACGATTCATTTTAATTGTTCTATCTAGTGTTCGACACGCACTATGTTTATCTGTCTATCGAGCCACGCCCGTGACGTTGATAGGTTAACTCAGCATACAATGATATATATTTTACTTAGACATGAAGGAGTAGGAAAGAGAGTCAATGTCCCCTCACCTTGAGTCGATTTGCCTTGTTGTTTCGTCGAGCCGTTGCGGCTCGATTTCATAACTTCGTTGCACGGGCAACTCTCCTGACTTAGCCATTCGAGCACTTCGTCCTTCATTGAATTATACGTCCGTTTTGGCTTACCTTGCCAATGCCTCAGTCCGTCGCAAGGAGACGATTTGCTTTCGTGGACCCCTTACTGAATAAGGCAAAAGATCGACCTCTAACATTTCAGCGTAAACGTATAGCCTGCACGTGAAACCAACTAAAATAAATACTTGCATCGATTCGGACTTGTGCCTTGGTCGATTCGATTTCTTAGAATATTTGAGCCGTCTCAACGTACTTATCCTTCGGGGCAACGCAGCGCTGTACATCGATTCACTCGATGCATTCTTTGGGACAAGGCAACTCTTCGCATCGACTTAGTTCGATGCATTGCTCGGGACAACGTAACTCTTGTATCGATTCGCATCGATATGCAATCGGGTCAACGCAACTCTTCGAGTCAACGACTCACCATAATGCACCGTGCGGAGCAGGGCATTACATAATATACCACTCAAAACAAGGTTCGTCCTCGAACCGAAACCAATACTAAATTTCCAAGGGTTTCACTAGATCGTTCCACGATCTCGTCTTACTATCGTTTGGATCATACAACTTATTTTGGAATCATACACATATTTTAGGCGTCCCACCAATATATGTATTTCAGCCAGGCTTAGTTGTAGGATATTGGAACAAAGCAAACATGTAACTTCTTATTCTCAATTACTTGCTATCTCGTACTCTCGATCAGACTTGGACTCTAGCATAAGTTCTTGCAATTCTCTTGCATATGCATATTGATACATACGCGATCCTCCAACAAAAGTCAAGGCATACGATGCGATTCAAAAATTATATTTCTCATTTTGTAAGTTTCATCGAGACTATCAATTCTACGTGTCGCGTCACGTATCCGATCAAAATGAGTCTCTGCAATGCCTTACGTTCGACGTCGCCACCCAACTATTTTCGAAGTCTGGTTATGCAACTTATCTCGATACGATTTCCTTTGTTAACTTGCAATTGCATCAACATTCAGCACTACGTCCACTAGGTGACTTACCTAGACACCGTGCTCAAATCCTTCCGACGCAACTTTAAATTGACATTGCACAAAGGCCATAATCTATCCGACACAAAGTTTAATTCAAGTCGACGTGGCTCAAGGCAATGATCGCCTTGACACGAAGGTCTTTACGATGCGTCTTACATTCGATTCCTAACGAGTAGGAATTCACTAGCCAAACTCCCAACTTATTCGTCTCGCAACATCGAATATAAGTTCGATTCATGCAAGCTCAATTGCAAGGTGAATCCAAATCTAACGACACAACTCGTAAGTCATTTCCTTATCGTTCTCTCTCGTGCATAGCACGATTCTCATAATCGCCTTTCCGAATCACCAAGTTCGTTGGTGAATTTCTAGCGTCGACCAACATAACCATTCAAGCATTCATCTAACGAATACTCAAAAAAAGCTACGTTACTCTCAATCGAAAGTTGTTCCAACAATTTTTGATCGCCTAGACTTATCGTCAACATACACCACATTGTATTTGTTATCGATGTAATTTTGTATATGACAACGCATAGGTCATCTTACGGTCTGCCATTCAATTTGATTTGGCGGTCAAGTCTTCTAGGGTCAGCTGCCCCGAAGCTACGCTCGATAATTGTGGATCATCACCGAAGGACAGTTACTACGAACCATGCTATATCTTATTTCGATGCCAAATCACATTCCGACGATTTTCTATGCAACTACCCAAATCCATACATAACCATTTCTATCGGCGCAACTGATGCGCAACTAGCCTCCGAGTAAAGTCATGCACTACCGTCGATGATTCCGCAATTTATGAAACATCCACTCGTATTGAGTTCGAGTCTATCTTATTTTGTGGTCGACACACGAGATGCTATACGCATCGAACAATCGTCGATGACTTATAGTCTCGTCTTGATAAATCACAAAGTTCATGATCAACCAGTTCGTTCTTTCTCGTATTATTACTTACAAAATTTTGATAGCGCAAGGCGCACTCTATTTTGTATTCTCACATCGTGCTTACGTTTTCTTACGTATCGATCTCGATATGCCGTATCAATTTCGATAGCATAAGGGTCAACTTCGAATCCGTTTCAACGTCAACTTAACTCGCATTGCATACATCCAAGTTCGCAACAAAATTTTCCATACGCCTCAACTCATTTTCCGATTTGCTGCATCCCGCTATACTTTGATCGCGTAACTGAGTTACCGATTATCCAACATCGAACCCTCAAGTCATACGATCTCGCCCTCTAAGTTTCGCGTGTTTTTCAGTCGTACTCAAAAGAGTTTCGCCACAACGTAGCCAACTATCTCTTAGGCACTATTTATTCATATCAACCAACTCTTCATCGTAGTCGCACATCTTATCACGCCCCATATTTCTATCGAGATCGCAAGCCGCGCGATTCGATTACCATTCGCGTATTCTAACATTTTTTTTGAGATCGCAGTCGTGCGATTTGATTATAATTTGTATCGCCCAACATTTTCATCGAGCTCGCAAGTCGTGCGGTTCGATTACAATGTTTCAAGTTTTCTATCCCGTCGATCCGATTGTTGCCTCAAGGCATAATCGTTTTGCTAGTTCCCGTCATTCGACCGACACATAAATTTTCATTCGACGTATCATTCCATGATACAAGTCCTGACTTACCGTTCTAACCGATCATCAAAGAACACTTGCATCAACATGCCGTCATACAAATTCTCAATCGAGTCCCAGTGCTATCCCGTCCGTTGCGGACAAACCTTCCGTAATTTTCACAATGCGTCGATGCAACCCATCGCACAAGTGGTATTGTATATACCACTCGGAATCGAGCTATTTGTTGCATCGGTGGTATGCCATATACCACTCGGAAATCAAGTCATTTCTTCGTATTATACAAAGTACGAACCAACAATCTCTTCCGACTCACAATTTTCGCAGTGATCGTGCTTGATCACAACCGTAACTTTGATTCTATCAAAATTCGACACAACTCGGCCAAATGTTTTCATTTGCCAACACAAGCTTGGTGCGCAACCGAACCGATTTCGTTTTTCGATTTATAACTTTTGTTTTATTCCATTGCATCTTGTGCAACAATTCATTCTCGATATCCGTTGCACTTCGTGCAGCGATTTTACTTTGATATGCGTTGCACCACGTGCAAGAATTTACTTTCGATACACATTGCACATCGTACACCGACTTAATTCTGACATTCATTGCACTCGTGCAACTATTTATTTTCGACATCTGTTGTACCTCGTGCAACAATTTATTTTCGACTTTCAAAGTCAATGCTCAAATCCGTTCAACACATTCGATATTGACTTATCACTTTTTATCGCAACACACATTCGAAATCAATATGTGAATCCGTTCGACACATTCCATATCAACTTTCATTTTCTTTTCAACGCATCATTTACAATCAATGGGTGGCAATTGCTGCAGCAACATTCCACGACTTTCATTTTATCGATGCAACCAACATTTCTCGTATCGATCGTTGCAAACAACGAATATCTCAAATTACAATTCACGACGTGTTGCATCCGCAGCAACAAATCTTTGAATTCACATCTCGCAACTTGTTGCACTTGCAGCAACAAACCTTTCACGACTTTTTTCCAGCAAATACCATATAATTTCTAAAACAACATACGATAAAATTACATGATTTGTATTAGACTTATTGTATGGAACATCCAGTGCGGCATCGAGTAGAGTCGAGAGTGATTTCGATTGGTGGTGGGCAACTCTTTGGGATTGAAACAAAGCAAACGTACAGAGGAAATTGAGCCTAAAGCTCTGATACCAATTTGTCACGTCCCGACCCGGAATCACCCGAATCAACGTCCTCGCAGGGGGCGTGATGCTGCACGATCCTGGAGTTGCGCTCGTGCAAGGCAAGATGACAAGTTCGCAAATGGTTATCTTTGAGTTGAATATTAACAACGAAAAGAAAATAGAGTATACGAAACCATTCTCTTTATTGATATTTGAAATGCGATTACAAAGGCTTTCGATAGTCTAACAGAATTTGCCAGATTGGCTACAACACTCAGGTTCTCTCTTGCCCACAAAGGATTTCACCGTTCCATACATCATGCCTTCTATATCTCGGCCGCATCAATCCTGTTGCATGTCCGAGCTCCAATGCGATTGCACGCCTCAATACGCTTCGGCATTCCAAGCCTCAACGCGTTCAAGCGAAGCTCTGTCGCGAGCAGACCAATCCCTGAACCTGCTAGCAAACTAGTGGGGGATTAGTACTTTCGTCCTCGCTGTACTGATCAAAAACCCACTTAACAAACCGACATTTAGTATTGTATTGATTCAAGCAAACATACAATTTAGTTCTCTTTCTATGTTCTCCTTAGGATGAGTTCAGGACATATTCGAAGACTGTAAGCATGTTATCATGGCAAGCATGTTATTCAATTCGCATAAGTAAACAGGTAAGCAATCTTGTATTTGTTTTGTGGCACGACTTACCAACATCGACGCACTCGCCCTTGCACTGACGCAAGGTGAATACGCCTATCAGCTTTCCCTGTCATGTTATAAGTGCCCTCTATGCGAATCTATATGTGCACGATATGAGTGTACCTTGCACTTTCGACCCAGGATTCATCTATGCAGGATATATGTATACCTTGCACTTCCAACCCATCGCCATTAACTATATGAAGGTCACTAGCTTTCCGGGCTAGAATGGACTTATATTTATCGAATCGAAACATAACACGATGTTAACTCTGTACGGTTGCTAACCAAAACATCATAGGCCACCGAAATAATCGCAGCAAGTGGCTTATCACATTCACCAGAAGGTCGCTACCCGTCTAAATGAAGTGCACCAACAATACCGTAAACGCAATCCCTCCTAGGCCGAACGGTCCCAGCGCCCTGGTGCGCCACGTTCGAGGGAATACCCGTGCACAGGCTTTTATATCTTTAAGTCCATTTGACCATGCAACGCATCTTATCTTTCATACAACCAAGCAAGTTTGTCTATATCTATTTCAATTGGCACAACGCCCCAATGTTCTCAATGAACGCCCGAAGGCCACGAACATTTTGAAGGCACCATGCCGCATCGACAGTTATGTCACATCCGTGCCACAACTGTTCTCCTCGTCGTAACGATGCCATCTTTTGTAAGTGTTGTGCAGCTGCGCACATTCGCCCTCTTTCCTTGCATCGTGCATTTTAATGCACGCCTCGAAGCTGTATTTTCATATTCTACGTCTTAGCATTCAACGCGTTATACTTATGTTCCATTCTTCCGATTCGTGCAACTGAGGCACGCCTCGATAGGCTATTAAATGTTCTATAGCTTGTGCAACTGTGGCACTCGCGCCGATATAGTCTTTCAATGTTCTAGCATGCTAACTCGTGCACGGGGCACGAATGACTTGTGCACTGAGGCACTCGTCGATACAGTTATCCCATATTCTTCTAGCTTGCGCACCGAGGCGCTCGCCTTAGCGATATTCAATGTTCCGTAGCGACTCGTAAATTTGTTGTACGATTCATTTCAATTGTTCTATCTAGTGTTCGATACGCACTATGTTTATCTCTCTATCGAGCCACGCCCGTGGTTGATAGGTTAACTCAGCATACAATGATATATATATTTTACTTAGGCATGAAGGAGTAGGAAAGAGAGTCAATGTCCCCCCACCTTGAGTCGATTTGCCTTGTTGTTTCGCCGAGCCGTTGCGGCTCGATTTCATAACTTCGTTGCACGGGCAACTCTCCTGACTTAGCCAGTCGAGCACTTCGTGCTTCATTGACTTATACGTCCGTTTTGGCTTACCTTGCCAACGCCTCAGTCCGTCGCAAGGCGACGATTTACTTTTGCGGACCCCTTACCGAATAAGGCAAAAGATCGACCTCTAACATTTCAGCGTAAACGTATAGCATGCACGTGAAACCAACTAAAATTAATACTTGCATCGATTCGAACTTGCGCCTTGGTCGATTCGATTTCTTAGAATCTTCGAGCCGTCTCAACGCACTTATCCTTCGGGGCAACGCAGCACTTCACATCGATTCACTCGATGCATTCTTTAGGACAAGGCAACTCTTCGCATCGACTTAGTTCGATGCATTGCTCGGGACAACGTAACTCTTGTATCGATTCGCATCGATACGCAATCGGGTCAACGCTACTCTTCGAGTCAATGACTCAGCATAATGCACCGTGCGAAGCGGGGCATTACACCAGCTCGATCGATTCAATTGATCCCGACCTATCGGTCCCGACCGAATCGATAGCGACAGTGTTCCTTTCTCGTGCACCCCGTGGACGGAGAACGAGACACGATGTAGGGACGGAGCACTACAACTAAGGCCTTATATGCTGAATATTTATAAAATTCTAAAAATCACATTTTAATTCTAACAAGTAAATAAAATGATATTTTTTGAACTTTCGGAAAGATGTTACGAATCTACCCTTCTGAGAAATACCGTCGAATCAAAATGCGATAGTGTATCCTTCTATGAAAGTCATCTAGTCAGACCTATGTAGCAACCTTAACTACCCAAATGTCAATTTAAATTAGGGACTCCTAGTCCTAACCATTTTCTTAAAATTGATTTACTCCTAGTTGTGAATGAGCATTTCCTAGTCGCAGGCTCGCAGTAGTACGACTAATATGGTACTACCACGAGTTCGCACAATTTGCAAAAACTGACCTGCATGGGCCACCACAAAAACTTGTCACGACCCGTACCCGCTTTTCGGATACGAGATGTGTCCAAGCCAGCCTACGCCGCAAAGTCGGCGGTAGAACGCTGTCAAGCCCGCAAGAAATAAATGCTCAAAATAAACTTTATTGCTAATTCACATTTCTAAACTTGATTACAATATTTACAACATTTATATTTAAAGAAAATACAAAGTTCTCACAATTAATGAAAATGATACAACTGCTATCTATTTTTAGGTTTCTGTATGCAGTACACCCGTATCTCCCGAGGCTAAGTGAAGCCACAGCTAACCTGAAAAATGTTGGTTTCCAGTCAGGAATGGAACGAGTACAATCTCACAACAGAATCAATAAATGACGAAATCTATAAATCTGTAATAATACTGAGATACATGATAAGGGCTAAACAGGAAATCGTGGTAGGAATCATGCGAGTAAAAGCAGGAAGATATGGTACACAAGGCAAACAATGACAAGAAACTGTAATGTAGCAAGACTATATCTAACAAGTGATTTAAAATACACTTTCGACATATAAACGGCTAAGGGATAAATCTGGCACCCTGCACCTGTCGTGTGCAGCTGCTATTATTCAAGAATAGACATCATGGGGATATTTTTGGATATGTTTAAATGTTTACTAATGTACTTCTCCGCCCGGCTAGTACCCATGGATTCAAACAGGTCACGACCACGAAAATATATTGGTCACGAACAACATGCAAGAATCCATAACTACTATCTCGTGTGACAAGCGTGTCAAGAATCAACATGATATCAATATAAAACAATGTTAAATACAAGAAGTATAGAGATAATCAAATACCAAAACTATCAGAGATGTACTCGCTGGAGGTCCTGTGCTGGTGAAACCGATAATACTATACCACTAAATGAGCCACAATCAGTCAACACATGCAGAAGTCTCCGGATGCTGAAATAAGCATTACCAACGTTTTTAGAATAGTCAAATTAGCTAGAATTGACTGTCCTTAAGTTCAATTCTGGACACATGAGCAAAATGGTAATTTCGGGTCAAAACGGTGTCCACCGTTGGACCCACTTTGCACCGAAAAACGTGCCAGAGTCAATGGTCTCTAAAGTCTTCAAACTACATGTCTACGGATTCGTTTTGATGAAACGAACCCAACTGTATGTCCAAAGTTGGATTTCGGTGGGCCGTGCACAAAATTGCCCGTTGAGTCGGATCGTAGGGCCCGCAAAACGACGATCTGATCACCTGTCTCAGAATCCGACCAAACTTGGCATGCAGGACCAGAAAAATGATACGATCCTGTTGGCGCAAGTTTCGTCTCGATTTGACGAACGTGCACAAAGTAATTAGGAAATTAGCACAGAGGCCGATACGGTGAATTTCGACGGATACGCATCAAATTCGTCGCGCACACGCAACCAATTTGAATTCAGTCAAAGCCCACACGTCCACGAAGCCATTACGCACCTTTCGATGCTTTCGGTTCGCGACCACGTCGCCCGAATTAGCGGGACGCACGTCGTGTCGAAGGATTTTATTGTTTTTAAAACATGTTTTTCTTGGTTTTGGGAATCTGATTTCTCAACACATACTCGACAAAAAATAAAACTATAAAAAGGGTTTCGATGATGTTTAGGTTGACTAAAATACTGTTCAGATAGATTTCATAGACTGTCTATGGTTTGCCATTAATCGGCCTTCCAACTTGGGTGTTGGGACTGTCCCATACCCTGTTTTTGAACAGATATTGGTCGATCTTTGGATCAAATTTCTGGGAATCCTAGCAAGCGACGATTAAATCTATTTGAAGGGAAATAACGTCGTATAGGTTAGGGACATACCTAAAAAGACGAATCATAAAACGATTGGTTGTACGCGACGGAAGGTCACTGCGAAATTGCCCCGCGCGGCATGCTGCTGCTGTCCTTGCTCTGTTTCCTTGCGCGCGGCCGGCCGACTCCGGCGACCCGTGCGACGGCGCGCGGTTGCAGGTGGCCGCCCAGTCATCGGGGGTAGCGCGTGTGGGTGTTGGTTAGGGTTTCCTTTGTCTCGATCTCGCTTTCTCTATCGTTTATATATATGTATATATTCGGCTTTGTTACAGGGGGTCGGCCTGGGGAATTTTTCTATCGGTTTGCTATGGCTCGGGTTGGGCTTAGCATTGCTAGTGTGGGGAATCTCCTGGGCCGGGTCTGGGCTGGCCTGGGCTGGGCTGGCCTGTTTGGGTTGTTTGTTTTTCTTATTTATTCTAATATATATGTATATGTGTGGGTATAAAAATATATGTATATACCTATATATATATACAATTATATATATATACATGTGTACCATATCTATATACATACAATGCAATAAATACATACAATAATTTATACCATATATCTTATTATGATATAATATATATTTATATATATACACAACTCATATATATATATATATACACACACACACACACACACACACATGATATAATACTTCCAATTTTCTATGGAAAATCATAATATTAAATTTTCTAGTATAGGATATTATAACAATATGCACACCGATATAAAATATATTTATTATCAAAAATAGAGATAACCAATAATAATTATATGCGTATATATACACATCATTTGTCTTAACAATAATAATACAAAATGTAGGAGAACAAAATACAGTAATTCAATGCTAGACATACTTGAAATTGCAGGCATAGCCTAGATATCGCCAACTGCACAAGGGTAACTAAGTATGGTGTTCATCCTATTTCTAAAATAGAATATAAATTCAATAACAATAAAATATTATATATATATATATATATATATATATATATATATATATATATATATATATATATATATATATATATATATATATATATATATATGAAATGCCTATTTGGACAATCAAAATTAATAAATGCAATATGTACGTCTACATGGACGTCTTTGGCCTCACTACAAGATTACATGGGCTCGGTTTCGGTTCGGGTCTAGTCCGAGCTAAATCGACACAACCGGGTCTCCTACAAGTCATTAAATTAATAAATAACTTAATTAAATTCTTTATAGAGGTCAAGTCGCAACTTGGCCTGGTTTTCCTAGTTGGGACACTTATGGCTCGGCCATCCTTACTATGGCTAATACACTAGTTAAGGCACGCCGTTGCACTACCCATGCCATGATTCCTAGTCGTCTTATACTTCAAAACTCAACCATGGCTAAAGTCATCTACCGTAATAATTAACTAAATAATTAATTATAAATTCTAAAAATCACCATTTAAATAAAATAAGTAATAATAAAAACATTTCAAAATTTTCGGGAAGGGGAGCTACAGTTCGGCCATAGCCGCTCACCAGTACGTGTTATATAGTGACCCACGTTGTGGGCACCATTTCAAGTAAGCACGAGACAGGAGAATTTTAGGTGAGGCGCTAAAGCTCGTCTAGCCCAGTGGAGCTTGTTCGATCACCTCGAAGCTATTTCAATTTCTAGTCCAGTTAGCAAGTTTTCTTCTGAATGTGTCTTTATTTTTTGTTTATGTAATAAATGATATGATGTATAGACATTGTAGCTATTTTCAAAAGAGTTTCAACGAGAAATATGTAAGCCAGTTAGGGCATTTTGAGTCGTAAGCTTTGTATTTTGCATTCTATCAAGTTATCAATAAAAAGAAGTATTTCTATTTCAAATCTATGTGTCAAAATTTGGTTTTTTGCATTTAAATGTTCTGCTTACGTTGTGTTTTGTTTTGTCTAGTTGTATTGTGCAGGTACTGGCCTTGTGCAAGCGCAACTTAGGCTTGCACGACATCACGTCCAAGTGAACGATCGGTTCCGCAGAGATCAAAGTGAGGACGAACAATCCTGCGGGATCGGGACGTGACAACAGTGATTAGACACTTACCATGTACTTGTTGCGTTCAACCAAACACTCGAACTGTTGCCTTCACCGACCAGATGCAGCAGAAAAGTGGCACTTGCAAGTCACCTGCCAACCAAACAGTCTCTAATACAGGAGGACCGGGTTCGAGCGGTTCGTACGGAGAGCAGATCTTATATCCTCAAAATATGTGTCTCAATGATGTCTCTTATCCTATGCATACGACACTTGTATTTTTTATTTAAAAAATTAAATAATTATGGATACCAAAAGTTGTATGCATACAAAAGAGGGCATCATTGAGACACTCATTTTGGGAATAACATATATGCTCCCACGCATATGAGTGGTTTGACCTAAACAGTAAAAGACGATCTGATTTCCATTTGAAATAATAATCACTCTTATTTCAAATGAAAAACGTCAAATGATATTCTCATTTGGGCCCTTAGCGAAATGCAAACGAAACCGGTATTACCCGGACGTTGAGGCATTAGCTATTTTGACGATTGGACCAATATCTAAGACTCGTAAATTAATTCAATTTAATTTAAATTATTATTTTATTTTGTAATTAAATTGTAGGATAATTTTTAGAGACTAACTAAAGTTTTCTTCTTATTTAAATTCATGTAAAATGGTCTGTAAGGGCATAAGCCCATTTATTTCTGCAAATTTTGTAATAACTAGTAATGTGTTTGTATTTTTCTGATTTTGTTCGGAAACGTAAAAATTTAGAAATGATAAACAATTATAACATTTTAGAAATTCATGTTCTTCTCATTTAAAGAAAAATATAGTTTTATTATATAAATTATAAAATACCAAGTTTTGCCAATAAACCGATAAATACAAAATTTTCCGAAATCAAATATAAAGTGATCTTTCCATCATAATTAAATGTAACACATTAGATAATCGAGTTTCGTTTGTGTTAGTATAATAAAGATAAAGAAATTGACTAGGACAAATTTAGAGATTGTAACTAGCACATCTAGCATGGTAATTTTGAAAATCTAAGGCAGACTTCTCGATTGTAGGATTTCGAGGACAAGTCTGAATTCAATCCCGGAGATATTCCAAATCCAGTCATAATCCAAGGCAAGTACATTTTTGTGGTAGTTTACAATTATTTAGTAATCGTTTTATTGCAAGTTTAAACTACGATGAAACACGGAACTCTCTCTGAGAGCATTGACTGATTAACTGTTGGGTATTGGGGGAGTAGTGTAATGAGTATGACCACATCCAAAATAGTATAATGACTGTGTTAGCTTACCCCTCATACACACGGGGATAAGCCATATCGTATCAATAGGATACAACTGTACAACCCAATCCGGTCATATTCATTGCCTATTCACATCACAATATTTTAACTGCTGGAAAACTATTTATTTCAAATTGTTTAAAAATGCATAACTCTATTATTATTTCAATTGTTAAATTATCATGAATTGTACTTTGCTCCCTCCTGACTGGAGACTATATTTTTAGGTCCTATTGATGATGCAGAGCTACTGATTAGTAGTTATTATGATCCTGAGTTGTATCCAGCTGTGCTACCAGATGGTGCTGGACTTGGAGATGACGAACCTATCTTGTCATTTTCGATTTCCAGTTGTTGTTGTTTGAAAAGACTATTTCTATTATCAGTTGTAACTTTTGTTGGACAAGTTTTAATTATCGAAATATTAAAGTTGTGGCAATTTAATCTGTGTTGTTGATTACCTGCATGAGTGATACAGCTTACTGCCGCCGTCTCAACAACGGTGCAGGCTGGACATGATCCGATTCGACCCAAAAAATTGAAACCGGGTCTTGACATCTTATATCCTCAAAATATGTGTCTCAATGATGTCTCTTATCCTATGCATACGACACTTGTATTTTTTATTTAAAAAATTAAATAATTATGGATACCAAAAGTTGTATGCATACAAAAGAGGGCATCATTGAGACACTCATTTTGGGAATAACATATATGCTCCCGCGCATATGAGTGGTTTGACCTAAACAGTAAAAGACGATCTGATTTCCATTTGAAATAATAATCACTCTTATTTCAAATGAAAAACATCAAATGATATTCTCACTTGAAGACATAATATTTTTAGTTTTTGACCCTTTTATACGATAGAAATGACAAAAATATGAAACACACGCAATGTTCTTTATTTTTTTTAGATTTCAAATAGGAATCAAACGAGACCCTAATTTGGTTCTTGTTTTAAACGAAATGTTTGATTATTTTGAAATTTGGTTTCCAAACTATGTCGTTTTCATGACCAAAAGTCAAACTATGTCAAACTATGCGAATGAGTTAATATATATAGTTTTTTTTTATAGACGTGTACATTTATTGATGTAAGTGGTATTGTAAAATATAGTATCGAATACATGTAAATAATGTTGTAGGACCCATAATTAATTGTTTGGAATTTTATAATTTAGAATATGGTTGCAACTTTTACCGTGGTATGACTGCGACTTTATGACGACAAAAAAAAAAGAGAATATAAGAGAATATAATGTGAATGGTGTAACAAAAAACGGTGACAAGTGGTGTTTCAAATATTTTGACCGCAGCATTAACAGCAAAATTTGGGACAGTTTTTGCAACATTTAACAAACAATAACTAAAATCTTGCAACAAATATTAAATGTAGACGGACTGTCTTTAGATATTTGTATTTGTCATTTGTGATAGAAATAATTATCTATAATATAAAGCACTGTGGGTTTTTGGTCCGACCAATGTGCTTTGGTTCAACGATGATGAAAGGACTAAATTGCCCCTCTCTCTATAAGAGAGGAGGAGGTCCCAACTGAAGTTCCGCCATAAATTATATAGCAAACTACAAACTTTACCAAATATATTACCAAATCCAGACATAAATCCAACAAAAGAAGGAAAAGATCACATCTTTGAATCGAAACTCACATTCCTTTGGGGATCCTCGGTCTCCGGGGCGAACGAGGAGGCGAAGCCGCCGGGGTCAGTGAGCGCGGCGGCAAAGAAGGAGAGGAGGGCCATGAGGGCCGAGAAGCTGAAGATGGCTGCGTTGAGGACCCCCTGAGAGGTGCTGAGGCCCAGCCAGCCCTCGAGGAAGATGACGACGGTGACGTAGTAGAACGCCATTAGGGAGATCACCGCGAGTATCGGTAGGGATAGGAATTGCGTCTTCTTCATTCCCGGATATATTTTTTTTGGGTCGATTTGGAGGAATTCGGAAAGAAGTAGCAGCTGGAGAAGTGTTAATTTGCAATGAAGAATTCTTTTTTATGTATAAACCCCTGAGTATTCGTTATTTAGCAAGTGATAGCATAAATTTACATAAATAGTTGCAGTTAAATACCTTTGATGTTGTTAACTGTACAATTTTGTTTATTGCAATTTGCTGTCATCTATAATATAAAGCACAGTGGATTTTTGGTCCGACCCATGTGCTTTGGTTCAACGATGATGAAATGACTAAATTGCCCCTCTCTCTATAAGAGATGAGGAGGTCCCATGTTGGGTGCGGAGCAACCGGTTGCTCCAACGGCACCCCCTCCTCCAGCTCCTCTTGCACCGCTCCTCCCTCCGTCGCCTCCGCTCCATCCTCGTCCACGCCGTCGTCGTCGGCCTCTTCCGCAACCCCTTCGTTGCAAGCAGTCTCCTCCACCGTGCCGCCGACGCCGACCCTTTTCCTTCGCCGCCTCCCTCTTCGCCGCCATGACCAACCCCAACCCCTTCTCCTTCAACACCGCCATCGCCATCTCCGCCGACCCACTCTCCATCTACTCCCAAATGCTCCGCCGCCGCGTCCCTCCCGACTCCCACACCTTCTCTTCCTTGCTCAACACCACCACCGCCGCCGCCGCCACCAGGTCGCTCCACGCACACGCCCTCCTCCTCGGATTCCGGTCCGACCCCTTCGTGCAGACCGTCCTGCTCACCGCCTACTCCCGACGCGGCTCCGCCGACCACGTCCTGCGGGTGTTCGACGGAATGCCGCATAGGGACGTCGTCTCCTGGACCGTCGTCGTCTCGGGCCTCGCCGCCCTCGGACGCCCCGCGACGGCCCTGCGCGTCTGCGCCTCCATGAGGCCCCACGCCGCTCCGAACGCCACCACCGTGGTCTTTTCCGTGTCCGCCTCCACCGGACTCGGGTCCCTGGCGCTGGCCTGGTGCCTGCACGCCTACGTCGAGAAGGCCGGGTTCGGAGGCCGCGTCTCCGTCCGAAACTCCCTGGCGCTGGCCCGGTGCCTGCACGCCTACGTCGAGAAGGCCGGGTTATCCACTATGGTTCGTGTCCGTGCCATTATGGCACGGGTTATCCACTAGTTTGTTATGAAAAGTAGTGACAGAGAGTGTGACAAGATTATATAGTGTTATTGCATTATTTCTTACCATAATCTTTTTTTGTATACTTTGTTGTAAACCAAAGTTACAATAGTCCACATAACATATAGGCGGTTGTAAGAAAATGGTTATATGGGGTGGTAAACTTAGTATTATTCCCTTTAGAGCAATAATGGACCCATCATAACTATATATTTTTAACACTTCGATAAAAAATGGTCAGCTTATTCTGATTACTGATTTCATGATTCTTTTTCATCAGGAGTGAGGAGGCACAGAGATTGCTTTCAAACAGACCATTCTGCATCAACTAAATCAAAAGTGGAGTAAGCCTACAAACACACAGCACATCTGAGAAGGAACAACAAAAATCAAACATTGGACAAACAGAAACGTTTACAATCCCTTCCATTTTGTTCAATAAAAATTTGCTCTTATCAACCAAAATCAAAACAAAGAGAATCCCCCCTGCACCCTAAAAGATCATCTATCAAACCTTGCCAACCTCCGGAGACGAACTTCATCGACATCAAGCTCTCCTGAAGGATTTGGTGACTGCACTGAGGAGGACGCACTGACACCTATTTGTTGTGTGCTGCACCTCTCACATACATCAGCCCACCCTGTGTTGTCAAAGGCGCAGAGTGGACACCTCCAAACACCAGAGGCAAGCCCCGGAGGCTGATTCCTTCCCACAGTCCCCCTTCCAGATATCCTGCGCCGCCTAGACTGAAACAATTTCTGGATGAACCTTAAAGGCCAGGTCGTAGCTCCGACAACATTTCTCATCAAGAACGCGAGAGGGTCGAACCCTGAGGAAAACTTTCTTAGCTGGAGATAGAGGAGGCCGGCAAGTATCCCACCAAGGTGGCCAAGAAAAGAGGAACTAGGCACAAGGATGTACGTGAGGATTAACTCAACCCATGCAGCATGGCGCGACAGAATTTCCACTCCAAATACAGGTGTAAGGCCATCAGACTGTGAATTGATGACCACCTTCATTGCAAAGAGAATGCCAGAGAATCCAATACCAAGTTGTCTATAATATGGAGTCTTGTAATCAAACAGGAGTAAGCAGCTTTTGGCCAGAATCAGTGTGATTCCTTGGGAGAGACAAAGTAATGAAGCAACCATCGACGCAAAGTCCACACTGTCCATTGCAGATTCCAGCTGAACACCCTTCCACACGAGGGACATCATGTTATAGACTAGGTGGGTTTCGTCGATGTGGTAAAAAGGTGACAAAAAAAAGCGCTTGAAGTCCCCATACTGCAAGAAGATAAAAAAAAATCCACAAATTACCAAAAATAATCCAACTCCTGTAGTGGGAATTGACGAAAATAGTACATAAACTATACATTGAGGGCAACGAGGATTCAAGTCTCTTTCTGTAGCATATCAAGGAAGGATAGACATTTCCCAGCCAGACTGTAGATTCAAGTTCTCATGCAGTCATAGTAGTTCCATTCATAGGGCTAATCCAATTCCCCAGCACCTAGACTCTCCAATATGATGTTGTCCTCACTAGGGGTAGAATCGTTCACAAAGTACAACCACCGAGCTCACTTGTGTTGGAGTCCAGGCTGGATGTCTGGATGTCGAGGCAGTTATGCCGAGACATGATTGAACTCGGGCCGAGTTCGGTCAGGACAGAATTTTGTCCGAGTTCTGTGTGTTTGCAGTCATAACTGTTGGTAGGGTCCAAACCGAACTCGAGCTGAGTTTAGTTCGGTCAAGGCTGTACGAGTTATGGATCTAATATGCACCGTTGGATGCTGGTGAACGGCCAAATCTGATGGTGGGTTATTTTGGGAATTTTCTAAACCCTAAAATAGATTTCTCAACCTATTTATATGCATTGAAGGTGGAGGCACAAGAAGAGCACAATATGAAAGATTCATGGTGTTCGTTCACAGGAAACTAAGAGCGTCCATAATTTTCTCTTATGGCTCGTCGTTCGAGACATCAAGAAGAGGAGAACTGTACGGGGAGTCGTCTTCTTCGTACATGGAGATTGCTACGGGTAGGGTGAGTGATTTTATTGTAATCTTCTGCATTATTCTTGAGTTCGGTGAGGGGGTTGAACCTTTGAACAAAGGGTTCAACAAGTTTGTATTCAGTCTTATATTTTGTTGAAAGATAAAAAGATTGGGATTATCCAGGTGACACGGTCACCGAACCATATACTGTGTTCTCATCTGTGCTTGGTACTTGCGTTGGACGTTGATTGGCAATCTTCTGGTGGGTTTGGCATCGCTTCCGGACCAACAACTTGAAAATTCAGTAATGTTGTAACCATGTAGAGACATGAATTGCAAATTGGAAAAACCAAAGGAAAACAATTGCGCGCCATTTGAGATTTTTCTATTGTTCCCAGTGGAACACAAAAACATTATGTATCTCTTGTACCATTTGTCACACCATGGCTACGAACCAACCAGGAAATGACCCATGCATGAGCCTCGTATGCATCATTACTTGGCCCACTTACCAAAATGGTTAAGTCGGATGTACACACAAAACCTATGAACTCAAATATAAACCAATTAAATTCTCATCTCATATCTGATGTGGGCAAAATCTTGAGGTTTCACATTGTTAGTCGAGAGGTGGGCGGCTTCTATCCGATCTACATTTGGTAAATTTTCCTACCACTAGTCAGCACACATCCTCCATCCTATAGAAGTCTAATGGGAGGGAGAGATGTTAAAATAACACTAACTAGTCATAGAAAAGTTACTGTCCGGACCGTAGCATAAGATAGAATAAGACCCTTCTTCATCTAATACCATCTTAAGACTAAGGTAAAGGGGGTCTGTTCATGCCAGAGTCAGAACCTTTTTGA
The DNA here is from genome assembly GCA_029216955.1 of Iris pallida. Lineage (NCBI taxonomy): Eukaryota > Viridiplantae > Streptophyta > Magnoliopsida > Asparagales > Iridaceae > Iris > Iris pallida. Next base: position 6,333,648 of record JANAVB010000398.1, on the reverse strand, counting down.
GAGAGAGGTTACTGGTCCCCCTCCCCTCCCCCCTCCCCCCCCCCCCCCCCCCCCCCCCCCCCCCCCCCCCCCCCCCCCCCCCCCCCCCCCCCCCCCCCCCCTCTTCTCTCTTACAACAATGAGAAATCCGAAGGCCGGCAAAGAGCAACTAAATCCAAGAAGAAATCTGTAGAATGATGTTAGTTCTATTGAGAATGTGGACACCACAATAAAAGATTGCAAGAACCTCAAGTCAGAAACTGAGGGACTTGTTCGCGAGGGAAACCTTAGTTGACTTGCAAAAAAGGTACATCTCCAAGATAGCCAGGTCATCGAGCATACCAGGCCCAATCCCGCTCGAAGGCTTCAAAATACTTGTGAAGACAAGAATATCTCGAATCACGTCACTCTACCAAAAGAAAGTCTGAACAAAATCGCAGCCCTCTTCCTTAGCAATCACCAACATCATCTCTGGCGCCCTAGTGTTAAAGCAGGTAATTTTGTCGGGACAACAAATATGTCAAAATCTCCAAGCTTGGTTGCACAATCAGTTCAAGGAATCAAACTCGTCCTGGAGAGTTAGTTACCTTATTTGGCGAAGATTTGGAGGAATCTCAATGACGATCCCTACTGATTACCAATTATACCGGCATGTTCCAGGTACACAAATCGCTTGTACACATGAAAGCTCCTCCACATATCCTCTTCGAAGCTTGCAAGAAGATGGAGAAGGTGGTCTCACCTGGTGGAGTCTACACTTGCGGTGTTCACTTACCATGCTTTACTCGTAGAAGGCTCTATAAACCTCAAAATCACCTCTAAATGTCAAGGAATAGAATTGTGGTAGCGAAACGTCACCACGGTCTACGGACATTCTTACGGTCCTTGTACTCAACCTGCACTACACAAGGGAGTGTTGCATGAACATTTCTACAGTCCGTATACTCAACTAGCACTGTACCATGGAGTGTAGGCTGAGTCCGTGGAAATCAAGAAGCTTGGACTTGTAGCTCGGACAAACTCAAGGGAAAGCTAGCATATGATGTGATGAGGCATGCCCCCAGCCTGGCCCATCAAATCCGGACCAAAAGCCCACATAGGCCCAGAGCCCATATACCCCTCCGACATCTGCGAAGAACCCAGAGGACAGCTGTAAAACACCCAGAGGCAACATAGTAACTTTACCCGACTTTCCATACTCATAAATACCCGCACTCAGAGTGGGGAATGTAGGCAGAATCCCATTTACTTCCTTTCCACTTTAGGGTTTCCACAGAGAATGGTTGTTAATTCAGCCATCGAAGGGGAGTACGACCGAGCACCACGTTGGCCATCGTGCCTTTGTGCATGAGTGAAGGAGCCCGAGACGAAGGAATTCCTTCCGGTCCCAGAGCTCCCATATCTGAGTCCGTCATTCGACCGCATGGACCGAGCAAAGCCCCAGCCAAAGAAGTCTGTCATCCGACCGCGTGTTCACACCGGTCAGATGCCAACCGGTCAAGTCACCTTCGAGACGCTCAACGGGCCGCACTCTCCGGTCGTATCCTCTAAAGCCGAGCAAGGCGCACAGGAGGGTCAGGGAGTCGAGGCCGCTTGCGTACTATTTCTAGGAGCGTCACCCTTTACTCCCGAAATACTGAATGAGCAAGAGTATGAAAAGAAATTCCGAAGGAATGGCATGTTAAGCGAATTCCTTTTCTGATAGTAAATGTTTTTCCCCGGACCAATGACTTGGTTGTTTAGTAGTGCTAACTATCATAGGAGGATGTCGTCCCCCCTTCCTACCACTAGCTTCGGCTGTTTAATATATAAATATAAAAGTGGGTCGAGTGAAGTGAGATGAAAGCAAGTGAGTTAAAGCAAGATCTAGGGCTAGTTGCGCTCTTTGGACTTTTCAAACTAGCAAGCAGAAACAACTGAGTAGCTAAAGGAAGGACAATCAAAAAAGAAACCGTGAGTAGCGGCGAGTGAGATCGGAACAAGGCAAGCGAAGTGAGGAAGCGGTTCATTCAATTTGTTGTGGGTTGGACAATGGAAAACCAGCAAGCAGCAAGCATAGGCTGTGTTGCTTCAACCGGATGACTTGTTGTGTTGCAGGACCGAAGGAGCCCAGGAGGAAGGAGTTCCCTCCACTCCCAGAACCCCATAGCTGAGCCCATTATCCGACGGCGGGACCTAGCCAACCCCAGCCTAAGGAGACCGAGCCATAAACTAACCATAATGAGGAAAATTGACCGATTAGTCCAATGACCAGTCGATGGTGACGTTCAGGAGCCTAGGGGCTAGGGTTTCGGGTGACATGGTTCACGCGACTAGGGTCTTGGTCAGTACGAGGCTGTGGTGGTAGGGACTGGAATTGACGGTGTCCTCGTCGCGTCGTGTCGGACACGTATTCTTTCGAGACAGTAAATACACTACATAAGAAAACCCAAATTTCTAAAACAGAGTTATTTATTCTTCTTCTTATTGTTCTTTTGTTTGGCATTCGATTGGGATGGAATAAAAAGAAAGAAAGAAAGGATGATACCTTGAGGATGAGGTGGGGGTTGAAGGCGGCGCGGGTGACGGTGGGGAGGAGGCGGTCGAGTGGGCCCGGGCGGAAGTAGATGAGGGTGTTAGCGGCGAGTAGGGCTGACGTCACCGGCGGCTTCATGCCGGCCCGGTGGTACTCGCTGGCTACTTGTATGGCCAGCAGAGGGAGCATCCTTCCCTTCCCAACACTCCCAAAATAATCGTCCATTCTCTCCCTCTCTCTCTCTCTCTCTCTCCTCTCGGAATGGAAGAAGGAAGAAGGAAGAAGGAAGAAGAAAGCGTGCAGCCAGTGTTGTTCTTTTGGGCTGGAAATTTGATATGGGCTGTGCTTCAACAAATTTCGTATGGGTTGGTCCAAATTCGAAAATCGGTTACGAGCTGATTCAGTTTGATTTTTCGATTTCGCTATTGGCTATAGAAATTTTTTCGTTTATATGGTTCGAATTCGGTTTTGTTGAAATTTTTTTTATAGAAACCGAAAAAATATATATTTCGAAGAAGATATGTATTATTCTGATCCGAAGGTTTGCAATCCAGCTCGTATGCTACATTTAAGTCCGAGGGCCACATCCCGGTCCAAAAGTCCCACAAGCACCGCAACCGTACCCTCTCCCGGGCCTTCGCATAATTTTTCCACAAGGGAACTAATGCACTTTCCTGCTTCCCTGTTGTTCGAACCTGCAACTTCTTTGGAGATACACTAAGTAAAATTTTAATTTTTATATGTTGTGTAGATTTCTAGCTGTGTTTAACATTTATAAAATTATATTATTCGATTTTATTATATTTGTATATTTTGTACTTTATCTACATTTTGATTGTGAAAAATTGTCGTAAAAGAATTATTGTAAATTCTAAACTGGCCCATTATACGAAGGACACGTCAAAACCAAATTAACCTTTAGCCTGTTCTGGTATGCAAAAATAGAAATAATCGAAAATCGAACCGTTTTGGTTAGGTTCAGTTCGATTTTACAAACTTGCAGTTCAAATTGTTTTTCAACAACACATTTTGATTGTCCGATTTTCATAAAATTCCAGTTCGAACCAAACGGACCGAAAGTCCCCCAGGTTTGGACTCATTACCAGGCTACAGGAAATTTGGGTGGACTAGATCAAACCTCTCAAGCCCGTACATTGTAGTGGATCAAGCGGATCTAAGGGTGAAAATTTTCAGCTCGGTCCAACACGAGTGGCCTACAGCACACTGGGCTACGGATCGGGTAGGATCGTATCGGACTAGGGCGGACCAGACCCAGACCAAATCAAATAAAATCAAATAGTATAAAAAAATATTTTCCCCTATAGCAATTTTTTTTCACTATATCTAGGTGATTAATTAGTTTCTATCAAACAAATAACAGTCTTACTTGAAAAATAGTTTTTCACTTTATCTAGGTGATTAATTGGACAAAAAACAAAACTATTTCCTACTATATCTAGGTAATTAATTAGCCAACATTGAAGTTCGAACCGGACTGGACCTCGTAATGAGCCGGACCACGGGTCTGGCCCAGACGGGCCTGGGCTTCGAATCGGACCTCTCTTATGGACCGAGATATGAGGCCCACAATATTCCGATATAGTGGGCTTGATCAGTCCGAACCCAAGAATAATTGGGCCGACACATCCATTTGTTGGAACGAGGCTCATATCGGGCTGGACCGGTCCGATCCAATTGACATATCTAGGTAAAAACCCCCAACATCATTAACTTGGATCACAAAAACCTAACCCTATAACATGACCTGGCTCACCCAAGTTCAATTCAACTACACCAACAATCTTACTCGAACTGATCCGGATATACTGCAAACCTGTGGTACCAAAAATCCTGCAACATCCTCCTCCATTCAAACTGATCAAGAAAACAGAGGACAAACAGAAGAAGAAGAAAGCTCTCTACTCATATCATGGCTACTCCCATTTCAATCTACACCATAAGCCCTCTCCTCCCCAAGTCCTCCTTCCTAAGCAGAACCCACCTCTCCTCCTTCCCGTCTCCCTCCGGGAGAACCACTCTGACTCCCTCTGCCAAGTTCAACCTCTCCGAGATCATGGGCGGCAGAGGCCTCTGCAACGGAGAAGAAGGCATCCAGAAGGAGCTCAAGAAGCCCCCCGGGCCGACGCCACCTCCAAACTCGGACACCTCCCCTTCGCCAGCACCACAAACCTCTTCCTCTTCGTTTGCCGACGAAGACGACGGAGCCTTCGAGAAGGAGCTACTGGGCCTCACTGGCGGCTTCCCCGGAGGCGAGAAGGGGCTCGAGAAGTTCGTACAAGAGAACCCGCCTCCTCCTCCCAGAAAGAGCGGCCCGAGTAAGGAAGAGCTCGGCATTGCTCCGAAGAAGCCGAGGGCCCCCGAGCTCCCCCTGTTCATGCCGGGGATGATCGTCCTAGTCAAGAACCCCGCCAACCCTTTCCACATGTACTGCGGCATCGTCCAGAGGGTCACCGACGGGAAGGCCGGGGTGCTCTTCGAGGGGGGCAACTGGGACAAGCTCGTCACTTTCAAGCTCGACGAGCTCGAGAGGAGGGAGAAGGGGCCCCCCATGGTGAATCCGAAGTCTGCCGTGCTCGAAGCTCTCGTCGATGAATCGGCATGACGGGTGGGGGGGTAGGAGGAGCATCTTGTTTGTCTATAGTCTCATACTTTGGTCCTCTGTCATGGCTGTAAATTATGTTTATCTGCTTCAATGCTAGCCTTTGAATAAGTGCCACTTTTATCCATAGTTTGCAGTAATATGGGGGCATATCCCAGTCCGATACTGACCGATATCGACTTTGGATGACTTTTTCGGTCAATTCGGCAAAGAAAATTATACGAAAAATATCAATCAGCAATGGTGTAAAAGAATAATAAGTTTGTAAAAAATATATAAAAAGAGTGAAACTTATATATCGCAGGTAAAGCAATCAGTAATGTTGGCTAATATTTCATTCAATTTCAAACTTACTAAGAAACAACACATAAAATATTTAAAATTATAGCTAAATGTATAAAATATTTTTTCTAAAATTTTAATAATCTATTTATAATTACTTACTTTTCGATATCAAAAAATTCGATACTCCAATTCGAAATAGTCGATACTACTGATACCGTAGATCTTGATACTCATAATAACTATCAGATACCGAATCCGATATCGATACTGCTGCGAACCTTGCTTTTATCTAGTACAACAAAGTTTGTATCCCAAAAATTTGAAGTAATTGAATCATGTTCTTACATTCAGCTTTATTAACGATCATGTCCTACGTTTGTTACATCTCAAAATCCAAGTTCGTTTAGACCTATTTGTAAGTCGTAGCAGCTCTATCTCTCTCCTCTAATATCTTCTCGCACCTCCTAACCATGCACCATGCTATGTTGTATATTTTCTAACCACCTGTGACTGTTCCTCTCTTCCTCTATTGGCTTCACATGTATTTGCCACGAATATGCTTATTTTTTACAACGTCTTTCGAGATATGATGAGTCTTCCATTCGGGTTAGGATTTGTTGTCCTCATTTTTGTGTCCCCAACCATGTTCTCTCTGACAATTTTTAGTGTTATTTTGTATACAATTGGTGGGGTACACCTCTACTTGTGAGAAGAGTCACGATTGGGGACACCAAAATAGGGACAACCGATTCCATCTCCTTCCATCCTAGCTTTCTCAATTCATATACGCTAACTCTACTAATATATTTGATTTATTCAATTATCTTCCGTAAGAACATACTGCTTGCGGATTTTACTTTAGTTGCAAGTTGTAATTAATTCTTCTATTGGTATACTTTTTGTCAAGGAAATATCATAAATCTTTCTTTATTTTCTTATGATTTTGCTATATGCCTACATGGAATGAATTGCCTACATGGAATGAATCTTGGCATCACATAGCTTGTATAGAAAGTTCCTTTGCAAGGTTATGCAAATATAATAAAAACTAATGATTGTACTTTTGGGGATAGTTTATTTGTATGCACTACTTGATTTTATTTATTTGTTTTAAGTATGACCACCATAAGGGCATCCCTTCTTTTGAGCTACTAAATTCACATTCCAAAATCCTTTTATCTAATAATTTGTGTTATGGCATGTTTGGTTGACAATAATTCATAATTGGAAAATAATAAAGCCAAGATGACAGGAACTCTTTTTTTTTTCCTGAGGAAACCAAGATGACAGGAACTGGTGTTGTATGTTTTGCTTGGAAATTTACAGTTCCTGACACCTCTGGTGCTGGTAAAAGCATTACTTAGTCACTCCTTTAACAACTTGTTATCATAACTGTGTAGTGAATGTGTCATTTCTTCTTAAAGGAAGTTAACTACTGGGGTAGGGGTGTAAAATGGACAAAGTAGTCCATTGTCCGTACGTGTCCGGCTCGATAAATGGTTCGACCGCGGACCGTCCGATTGATTAACGAACAAAATTTGGACATTTTTTTTGGTCCGTTTAAAAATCCGAACCGGACACGGTCATATCCATGTCCGGTCCGAATTTGTCCGCGAACCGTCCGATAGTGGAGACTCATTTTGGTTTTGCATCAATTATGTCATATTATTTTGGTTTTGCATCAATTTTTTGTTGTTCGGTCTCGATTTTTGTTAACTTTTTACTATTGTTTGTTGTATTCTATAACCTTCAATTGTATTTTCTTTCAACTTGATTTTTTGTACCAACTATCAAGATATCTTGATAAAATAATAGCTTTTGGTAATATATTTTATCTGTCAGCGGACCGTCCGATTGAATTAACGAATAGTGGTTGTCCGTGTCCGTCCGGCCCGATCTCGAACAGTGGACTGTCCGTGTCCGTCCGTCCGAACTCATTTTTATTTTCGGACCGAACACGGACAGTGGACTGTCCGTGTCCGTCCGGCCCCTTTACACCCCCATACTGGGGAACTTCAAATTACTCTCATTTGTTTGTTTGTGACTACATGCTTTCCTTTATTCTTCAGTAGAACTGTATTATTATTTCGTACGGATTCATTTGATATCATTTAGGCCTCATTTGGTTCGTAGAATCTCCGGGTTGGAAAAGTAAAATAATTATTTTTCTATGTTTGGGTGCCAAAAGAATCGAGGAAAAAATGAAAGTGATTACCAAAATAAGGAAAATTAGGGAAAAAAGTGATTCCATCCATCCAAGTAAGGAATCACTTTCCTACATTAAAGTATTCACTTTCCTTTCCAAATTTCTTGACATTTCCAAACATCGGAAAGAAAAATCAATGAAAATTAAAATTTCTCAAAGGAAAGAAAATGTCAAGGAATTGATTTTCTTTCTCTTCCATTCCGTGAATCAAACGAGGCCTTAGAGTAGAGAACATTAGAATCGGCTTAGTTAATGTATCAGTTCCACAGATATTTGGTCGTTTTTGTCTTGATGATTGTTTATACGTTGCATTTCCAATCACAAAAATTCGCGTCTGTTTTACTAATTATTCACTACTATTAAGAAAAGAGAACCGGTTTTCTCTAACTAGCTCGAGTCTATTTTTGTTCACCCACCAAAAATAGGATATTGGTTCATCCTCCAATAAAAAATTTACACGTGTCAAATTTATTCAATATAAACCACTTTGGAAGTGGTTTTGTAAACATTAAAAGTGATTTTGACTAAAAAAATTGACACGTGTCAATTTTTTGTTGGAGTATGAACAAACATCTTAGTTTGGTGGGTGAACAAAAATGGACTCAGTGGACTGAGTACCTGCCGCACCAATTTTCAGTCTTAAATTTAGTCTAGCAGCAAACAATGTCAGGGTTGGTCCAGGAACCATAACTAGCTCAACAGGGAAGTAAGGTTGCGTTTGGTTCATTGTAATGTAATCGTAATCGTAATGGAATTGGGTTTGTAATGTAATTGAGTTTGTAATGTAATGGAATTACAATTACATTACTATGTTTGGTTGAAACATGTAATCAAACCATGTAATGTAATGTTAATTGCATTCATGTGTTTGGTTTACCATGTAATGTAATTGAATTTTTAATTTAATATTTTTTTTTAAAATACAACATAAAATTTAAAAAGTTGATCAATACAAAATTTCAAAAATTTAAAAAGAAAAAAGAAAAAAATAAAAATAAATAATAAAAAAGGGGGAAAATAGTTTGTTTTCTGCTTAAAAAAAGACCAAAAACGAAAAAAAAAAAGACAAAAAATAAAAAATATCAAAAATGACAAACGAACAAAACAGAAGGAAAAAAAACCAAAAATGAAAAAGCGATAAAAAAGAAAAACGACAAAAAAAAAATCAAAAATGTGAAAACCATAAAAAGTGACCAATAATGATAAAAAAATGATTAAAAACAAAAAAAACAAAAAACAACAATAAATGAAAGGGAAAAAAAAGACGAAAAATGACCAAAAACAAAAAAAAGGACAAAAAATGAACAAAAACGACAAAAAAAAAACAAAAAAAATGACAAAAACGATAAAAAAAGAGCAAAAAATAAAAAACGATAAAAAGGAACAGAAATGACAAAACACGAAAATACGAAAAAAGACCAAAAACAAGAGGAAATTAAAACGAGCAAAAAACGACAAAAAAACGGTAAAAAACGATAAAAAACGTAAAAAATTGACCAAAACGATTAAAAAAAGGCAAAAAATGAACAAAAACGACAAAAAAAGGGCAAAAAGAACAAAAAAAGGACAAAAACGACAAAAAAAAAACAAAAACAACCATAAACGAACAAAAATGACAAAAAATGAACAAAAAACGGACAAAAAAAAAAGGACAAAAACGACAAAAAAAAAAATAAAAACGAACAAAAATGACAAAAAATGAACAAAACGACAAAAAAATGAACAAAAAAGGACAAAAACGAAAAAAAAAGGAACAAAAATGACAAAAAACGAACAAAAAAAAAGACCAAAAAGACAAAAAAAGGACAAAAACGACAAAAAAAACAAACAAAAACAACGAAAAACGAACAAAAATGACAAAAAAAGAACAAAAACGACAAAAAAACGGACAAAAACAACAAAAAACGACAAAAACGACAAAAAAAACAAACAAAAATAACAAAAAACGAACAAAAATGACAAAAAAACGAACAAAAACGACAAAAAAGAAAAAAAAAAGGGACAAAAACGACAAAAAACCGAACAAAATGAAAAATCGAACAAAAATTACAAAAAACGAACAAAAACGACAAAAAACGAACAAAAAATGACTGTCACGTCCCGCTTCCCATATTTGAAACGGTGATGCCATAACACATCTCCAGGCTACGCGCCGAAACCGCGATTGTCGCCTGTAATCATCAGCAAGAATGGAAAATACAGAAAATTTTCATGGTATTAAAAATATAGTGTAGCTATATTACAGAGAACTTTTCCAACAATACTATTACAGACGGTTACAAAAGTAAATTTGTAAGATACTACGATACTGCTCGCCATAACTGTAGATAGTCCAGACAGTTTACTCCTCGTTGTAGAGCGGCGATACTTCGGCGGAGGCGTCTTCTTCTTCTTCACCTAGTGAACAAATACTAGGTCGTTTAGAAAACGACAAGCAAGTCCTCGGCCAAGAACGGTGAAAGTTAACAAAATAATGAATATGTAGTTTTAAAAGAGGAGACATTGCACTGCTATATATACATACATCTGCTTTAGTAAAATATGAATGAAATCAACATCCTACTCCATGAATGATAAGATTTCCGAGCTTCCCTTGAGCTTTTAATAGGAATTGCTTCCCTTGAGCAATTAAGGACACTGCCCACTCATAATAGGCAGCGTTGTTTCTGGAGTAAGATTTGAAATTTAATGAGATGCAGTTTTGAGAACAATACTCCGAATAATCCTCTAAATATTTTCCGTGAACAATCCCGTTAACCTGGGATCAGGTTGTGATTTCCGAGCCTCCCTTGGGCTAAAAAAGACATCTATTGATGTTACTGTCAGATAGATGTAGAGCCTCCTTGGGCTAGTACACCCTAGTCGAAACTAGATGCACTGATTTTCGAGATTTCTGAATACTGATCAGCTTTTTGTTATTTATGTTACGGGATATCTAGGGATATTCAGTTGTTCTCCCCTCCCAAATGCTTCCTTAGATAAGAAATTTTCAAGAAAAATTTCCGAAGGTCGAAAATTTGTCTATTTTCTAAATTTCTCAAAAATTTCGGCAGAGTCTCCTTTGTATTTAGGAGCCCCGAAAATTTACAGGAAAACATATATATATGATAAGAAAAATATGGGCTCGCCGACCCCTTCGGTGGAGCAACCCTCAACACCGGAACCACGCAAGTAAATAATTGGGCTCGCCGACCCCTTCGGTGGAGCAACTCTCAACACCGGAACCACGCAGGTAAATAAATGGGCTCGCCGACCCCTTCGGTGGAGCAACTCTCAACACCGGAACCACGCAAGTAATAAAAGAACAAAAGGAACTGGAGATTTTTATCTGAGCAAGCAATAGTTACCTTTCTTTTGGTAATTAGTCGGGTCGCGGCTTGCTAATAGCTTTGCAGTTTGTCAAGATAGAGCAAATATTTATTCAACTATACTAGTTAATATGTAAGACTTTATAATATATAACTATATATATATATATATATATATATATATATATATATATATATATATATATATATATATATATATATATATATATATATATGTATGTATATATATATATATATGTAGATAGTATAAAGAAAATCAAATCAAGCAAAACTCTTCGATATCAACATTTTAACTTTTGTGCATGAAATAGGAAAGTGTAGAAAAGAGACTTAATTCTAAATACGAACACACAAATTGAGTACTAAATAGAGGAATACAGGATCCTTGTACCTTTTTACCTTCCCGGCATGCGGTCCAGCTGTTCAGTTCTTATGTGTATGATAGACTTACCATTGGAGAGTCCCATGTGTTTGTTCATGAAAATTCAAGTTCAATAGTTCATGTCCGCAATTGCAAGTTCAAATATCTGTGTCCGAAATTGGTTCGCATATCCACTTATCCGTGATACGTCACCAATAAATTTTTAATAATTCCAGTATCTAGGTCTAATAAATTTACTTTCCTTGCCTATGTCTATATAAAAAAAAGGACTTGTTAGAAATCAAAATTTCAATATTCTAGGGTTCTTAATTAGGTTAAATGATATCAAAATTTCAGAATTTAATTAAACAATAATTGAAGAGATTGTCGTAACTCATATTCCAAATTTTGTTCTTATGAGATGAAATTTCAGATTTATAGTTATCCTATAACAATTCAAAGGGAAGTATTCCTAAAGAAAGAGGGAGAGGAAAGAGAACTTGCTCCTTAGTATTACCAAAATTCTTATAATTTCAGAATTTAGTGTGAATTCCTAAGTAATTAGAATTAACCTAGAAGAAAGAAATTATTAGAGAAGAAGGAGGAGAAGAGGACTTGCAAAATAATTAATTTAGCTACCAATCATACCAACATGTGTTATTCGATAGTTTAAAAAAAAATTTTGGACAGGATTATACAATCATATTAATATCGAAACTACTCTCGTGTGTACGTGTTCAAGTAAAAACCATGGGACCTATATATATATGTGAACAAAATCTACATCTATCAATAGTGTATAAACATGTCATGTGTCCAAAAATTCTTTGATGTTGTGTCCAATACTTATGGATTTGTATTGTATCCTACACAAGGTGTCCGTTGCAAACATTAATTATATCGTGTCCAAATACATTCATTCACGTGTCCAATTACTCATATGCACATATATACCTATGTATGACAGTTTCCAATTTCCAATTTCTTTCAACCAAAGTGGATTTTGATTGAGTCCAGAATTAAAATACTCCATAATTGCTCCTATTAATTTGGAGGTTGAACAAGAAAAATCCAAGGAATAGAGGAAGAAGAAGAAGGACTTGCCGTGCTTTGAGCAAAACCTAGAATTCTCCTTCCCAAATCCAAGTGAATTCTTGCTTTCCTTATGTTCTTCCCCTTCCAAAAATTTAGAAATTAAAATCTAACCTAGGTCTAGAAATCGGAAGACTTAAAGAGAAAGGGGGAGGAATTATACCTAGAAGAAAATTAAAGAGGAGAAGGAAATGTTGGAGGTCACCGGGGAAGAAGTCGGAAAAGGGGCGCGCGGTGGCCGACGGCTGCGCGGGGTGGCCGGCGACGGGCGCATGGGTGGTCGGCGGTGGCGGCGGCGCCGGCGGTGCGCCAGCGGCGGCGCGCGGCAGCGCGCAGTAGCAGCAGTAGCGGTAGTAGGAGTATCAGAGGAAGGAGGAGAAGAAAAGGAAGAGTGAAGGAGAGGGAGAGAGAGATGGAGATAGGGAGATGAGAAAGAGAGGAAGATATATATAGAGAGGAAGAGAGAGTTCGAGAGAGAGAGTGAGAGGATTCGAGAGAGAGAGAGAGAGTCCGAGAGAGAGAGAGAGAGAGAGAGAGAGAGAATTCGAGAGAGGGAGAGATCGAGAGAGAGAGAGAGAGAGAGAGAGAGAGAGCGGTTGGATGTGGCTGCCCCCTCTCTTTCTCTCTATATATTTTTTTTTCTTTTCTTTTTTTTTCTTTTTTTTTTTCAAAAGGAAAAAATATCTAAAGATAAGAATGAAAAATATTATTATTATTATTATTACATCAATTATTTGTTTAAAAAAAATTTTGAGCAAAATATTTAAGAAGATGGAATTATAATAAAATATTAATATATTAATTTTTGAAAGCAGCTATGACAAGGACCAACAACAACAAAAAAATAACAAAAACGACAAAAAACAAACAATAACAACGAAAAAACGAACAAAATGACAAAAAACGAACAAAAACGACAAAAAGGGACAAAAAAAACGACAAAAACAAACAAAAAACAACAAAAAACGAACAAAAATGACAAAAAAACGAAAAAAACAACAAAAAAAGGACAAAAACGAACAAAAAAACAAACAAAACAACCAAAAACGAACAAAAATAACAAAAAACGAACAAAAACGACAAAAAATGACCAAAAACGAACAAAAACGACCAAAAACGACAGAAAACAAACAAAAACAACATAAAATGACAAAAAACGAACAAAAACGAACAAAAATGACCAAAACCGAACAAAAATGACCAAAAAAAACAAAAACAACAAAAAATGACCAAAAAGAACAAAAAGACCAAATTATAGCATACCAACCTTTCGCTTAAGTTGTAATGTAATTGCGATTACATAGGTTTTATGATGTAATTGAGTTTAGAAGAAACTGATGTAATGTAATCAAACTTGTAATCGCGATTACATTACATCTAATTTTTTTGGTCCAACCAAACACCCGAGTTAGATTGACAACGTAATGCCAATTACATTACGTTGTCCAATCCTGCAAACCAAACGGGCCCTAAATGTGTTTGCCTATACATGAAACGAACACTAACACGACATGACACAGTACGAACATGTGGACACGGACATGACACCTCTTTTGATGTGACATACTATATTTTGGAGTGTATGTGCCAATGCATGTCCGACAAGACACAGACGCAGACACGAGTGCATTTTATGGAGTGTCTGTTCCCTAGTTTCCCCCCAACCATGCATCTCCATTGAAGAGAATGCTGAGCAGCAGTTCTTGCTTCAATAAAGTGGGAACTTAGTACTTGGGGTTTGTGTATCAGTGTGTGTTTGATTCTTAAGTTCTTTTTAATCAAATAGGATCACTTATGCACCTCTTTCAGATGGTTGATTGCTTATTTGAATGTTCTGTTGGAGATACTTAATTAACTTACTAAGCCAAATGATATAAACACTATGAGACGATTAGCACCCAAAACCACCCCATACTTTAGACACAAGAAATCATCATTCTCTTTATTACTTTCTTCTTGTTTAAATGAGATTCGTCTATGAAAGATAAATTTACGAGAACGCTTCCGCAAACCAGATGACAGATGCTATTTATTGGCTACCAAGCACGAACGCTCCAAAATTCTGGTCATATCCGTGTCAGAATGGACACTGCATCGGTACCACGTTGTCCATATCGTATCATGTCATGTCGTATTTATGATGGATGCTATTTACTGGCTACGAAGCACGAACCCTCCAAAATTTTGGTCATATTTGTGTCAGGATGGACACTGCATCGGTACCACGTTGTCCATATCGTATCATGTCATGTCGTATGTGTGTACTCGTGTCCATATGACAGGAAGAGGTGGTGGTGGCAAGCTTTGATTATATGGAGATGCCCATGCTTGGAACAGAGCACAAGGTTGGTGGGTGATGGTGGTTAGAAAAAAGAAAAGGGGAGGGGGTGTCTACCAACTGCCCTGTCTTTTAGCAGTAAGACTGTAACAAACCTGCATATGATATGAATGCATGGAACAATGATTATAATTTGTAAGCAATCAGAAGAAATTTTTTCTGAAACTCTCATTTTAAGTTAACTACTGAGAAAAAGTTGGTGCATGCTTGTTGGCCATCCTTTTGGAGTGACAAAGAACTTGCTTCATTGTAATAAAGCAGAGTTGGGGTGCTGGTGGAAAGCACAAACAACAAACAGAATCTGGTTGTTCATTTCTTGGTGCTGCATTGGTCCCCATCTTGCCAACAAGTCAGGATTGTTAGACCATCTCCAATGGTGATTTCTAAAATTGAGTTCTTATCCTACTTGGCATTGTACTTTAGGAAGATTTCTATCCTAGTTGGAAGAGTTTCTAGATAGAAATTGTAGACATACAAAAATGCTCTCCAATGGTTCTCCATTTCTATCATATGTGTCACATAGTAAAAGGATCAATTTAATGATGTGGGGCCCAATAATAATTGTCATGAGAGATAGAAAAATTTCTATGAGTGTAGAAACCCTCTTAGAAAGTTTCTATCCTACATCATTGCCACCTAAGATAGAAATGGTGATAGAAATCACCATTGGGAGAAGTTTTTTCTAAAATGGATTTCTTCCATAGAAATAGGGAAGATAGAATCCCCATTGGAGATGGTCTTAGTTATAATTTGATATGGGTTAAATATTCTTGTTATCATTATATTTCTGACATAGTTATATTCTATAATATGAGTTAGTTTAGAGTACTTATGATATTGACATAATTTTGGATGGAGACAGATGTACTACCGTCGATGTCACGGAACGTAACATATTTTTAATTAAAAAATATACTCAAGAAAATAGGTACGTACACTATTTGGACTACTAGTTAAGAGCTAGTATGACTCTATCGAGCAAATGGGGATATTTTCTTGTTATAAAGCAATCATGATCCAGTGTTTGGAATTAAAAAATAATAATGTCCAATTATTTCAATTGAGAGATCATCGTCGTTGCACTAAAATTAGAAGGAAAGAGCGATATAATTATTAGCATATTGATCAAGAATAACAAACTAAAAATCGAACAAAGAAGTGGAAAGCAAGCATACAGTTCCAACCATCACGACTGATCAAACAAACAAACTCATCACTTCTTGGGCGCGAGCCGCGACTTGATCTTCTCCACCTCCTTGGTGCCAATCTGGAACGCCTGGGTCAGCACGGCGTCGGGCACGGCCGGGGTCGACGCGAAGAGCGCGGCCGCGACCGACTGCGTGCCCGGGAGCTGGCTGTTGAACGCGACGAGGGCGGAGGCGGGCGCGTCCCCGTTGTTCTTCTGGAAGTGCACCAGCCCGCGGGGGAACACGAACACCTCCCCCTTGGTGATCGTCTTCGTGACGAGCTTGTTGGCGGTGGTCACGAAGCCCACCTCGAGCTCCCCCTCGAGCACGAACGCCATCTCGGTCGCGCGGGGGTGCGTGTGGGGAGGGTTCAGGCCCCCCGGGGCGTAGTCGATGCGCGACATGGACACGCCGAGGGTGTTCAGTCCGGGGACCTTCTCCACGTTGGCGGGGGTGACTAGGGAGCCCATGGTGTTGTTCGTCGCGCCGGGCTCCGCCAGGCCGAGGAACGAGAAGTCGGCCTCGGTCACCGCAGCCGCGGGCTTGCACGCGAACCCGTTGAGCTTGGCAGCTGCGAAAAAAAAAAAATGATCACAATGTTATAATGCAATGCTTCTTGATAAATTCAAGATTAACACAAGAAAGTGAAGAAAAGGAATAATTTTCATCGCGGGGGCTGAGAGCAGGAATATGTAAGGAAGATGAATAAAATTTTTTAGTAATTTTTTTAAAAGTTTGGACTACAGCTCGGAGCAGTCCAGCTTATGCTCCGTAAGTAAGTGGGAAGGAGGATGAGAAGTTTAAGAGTGTTTACTAGAATTGAGGTCGGCGACGCAGACGTCCTGGAGCATGTCGGGGTCCGCGGCGAGGGAGGGGGAGAAGAAGAAGAGGACCGGCGAGAAGAAGAGGATGAGGGAAGTGCTGTTCATCTTCTTCTTATTTGGACGAGATGGAGAGGGTGCTTGTTGATGGTCTAGTAGCAAAGGAGAGGTGGTATTTAAACAAGCTTCTCGAGTGTTTGATGTGCGAGTGAAGGAAAGAAAAATATACTATCAAGGCCTTACGTAACAAGAAATATGTATTCAAAGAGTGATAACAAAGGAATAATTACTGTGACTAATCATTGATGAAGATGTTGGAAATTTTGTTTCACTGTTCTTTTTTTTTTTCTTTGGAAACAAGGCTGGTCTCATTTGTTGGCATGTCATAATCAGAACAAATTAATGGACGACTATAATTTTGCTTTGATGATAATAACAATAATAATTAATATAAAATTATACCCTTTTTAAAAAAAGAAGAAATGTCAAAGCATATATTAACTACAGATTACTCATTAGTCTTTGTATTTGTTTTCTTTTTCTTTTCTTGGTGATTGTTGCCTAAAATCTAAACAGAAACAGAAAGTAGATATGGGTCTTGCTACCATCTTTGGTAGGGGTGAGCATTATTCGGTTTTGGACCGAAAACCGAATCGAACCGAACCGAATAAGAGGTTCGGTTGGGTTTTAAAAAAATTCGGTTCGGTTTCGGTTTTGAAAATACTAAATTTTCTTATTCGGTTTCGGTTTCGGTTTTGGGTTTCGGTCCAAAACCGAAAACCGAATAAGAAAATTTAATTAATATATATATATATATATATATATATATATATATATATATATATGTGTGTGTGTGTGTGTGTGTGTGTGTGTACTATATATATATAAGTATTAATATATATAGGTATATACTAAATATTTATAGGTATATACTAAATATGTCTATGTATATTTAGTTACTATATATATTAACAAAAAAAGCTCAAAAAAATCAAAAAAAATGAATAAACCGAATAAACCGAAAACCGAACCGATTTAATTTGGTTCGGTTTGATTCGGTTTTGGGCCAATTCGGTTCGATTTCGGTTTTGTTTATTCGGTTTCGGTCCAATTCGATTTTGGATTATTCGGTTCGGTTTAAACCGAATAAACCGAATGCTCACCCCTAATCTTTGGCACTACAAAGGTCACAGGCCTCAAATAAGTGGGAAAAGGTTGTCATTGCCTGGGCTAAAATAATTAAGTTGTAGTGAAATGTTATTAGTATATAACCTCAAATCTTATCATAGTTCTAGAGAGTTTTGGGAGAGGAAGAGATATTTTAATAACTTAGCATCCGAGCAAGTCTACAGAGAGACAGAGAGAGAATAAGGAAGGTGAGATGGCATCTCACTTTCAAATATATATATATATATATATATATATATATATATATATATATATATATATATATATATATAGAGAGAGAGAGAGAATAAGGGAGGTAGGGTGCCACCTCACGGGGGGTGTCTACTTGTCACCCCTCCCCCATGCTATCATCATGCACATGGAGGAAGTCGTGTTGTTAAGTAGCCTAAGGGTCGGTACTAATGACCGAAATCATCCAAAAAAAAGTTGAATATATTGTTCTGCAAATCTAGCTTGGTCCATGACATGCATGTGGAGGACATACCCTCAATTCTATCAAGCATGGTCTTTTCTGAGCATGTACAAGTTGTACAATCGACACTTGACTCCAAAAATTGGAATTTCCAAATTTTTTAACATTCGTATATATTTCTAATGCGAAATTTCAATTTACACAAATTCCCACTTTGCACGGTTTTATTTCATAAAATCCACTTTTTACTTTTCGAAATAGTTAGATGATGATGATTGATGATCACGATGCACTACAACAAATATGGCCTACAATAGCATGCGCAGAACGCAATAGAAAGCCTTCTATAGCATATTCTGTCTGCTATAATTGTCCACGCTATAGTATGTCCAGACATGTGAACGCTATAACATTATAGCGTCCTTAAATGCTGTAGACGGATTATAGCGTTCGTGTATGTGTTGTTAGATTATATAATTTTTTTAAAAAAAATAGGGAAGAATGCTATAACTGCTATATAAACTAACCAAAGTATAAAATAGGGAACCTACAACCTTTGGCTGTGTTGTTAGATTATATTTTTTTTAAATAGAGAAGAATGCTATAACTGCTATATAAACTAACCAAAAGAAATTTTTTTACGCTGCTTCTTCAAGCATTCGAACATGAGAACTGCTTTGACATACAAACATATGAATGTTACATATTCTACAGCATTCAGGAAACGCTATATATAGTGAGATAATTTTTATAGCACTGCTGAAAGAACGCTATTGTTGATAACATTCTATAGCGGGGACACTTGAACGCTATAGAAAAATTACTATTGTAGACTATATTTGTTGCAGTGATGAATTAGACAGTACACTATTAGATCAACTAACACTCAACTAAAGTTTGTTGTTAGGTTGTATACAAATCATTTGACTCAGAAGCTAACAAAGTGACGAACATTTTTGGTAGCCGGGAGGTTAGCTGAAACATATATGTTCCTAATCAACAGTGTACTGCCAAGGGATCTCCACATCAGAAACAGGTAAGAGAGGTATATCCGTCTATTTCAAGATTTTAACTTACACTTTGGGATTTCAAATTGTCTTGCCTTGTACGAAGTGTGCTGCTGCTGTTGCTTAATTTGAATGGTTGGGGGAGCTAACAAGTATAGTACAGAAAAGTTACACTGCATCCAACAGAGAGTCCTGCCACAAACTTCGTTACTGCCATCAAACATTTTGATGGCATCCTCCAACTAATCATTTCGGTACACAAACTAATTTATAAGTTGTAATATTGTAATCGCGATTACACAGATTTTATCTCGAATTCTGGTGGAAGCAAATATGGACAATTAACTCTTCCCCAAAAATAATATTGTTACTTGTGACAATATATTGTGTTACTTTATAACATTTATAGTGACGAGTTATGCCATCACAAGAAGAAAAATATTAGTGACAAGTTTTACTTGTAACAGTTGAAAATTTTATGTGACGTTGTGTTTTTTGTCGGCACTTATCTTTTAGCTACGGAGATATATGTAACAAAAGTGCGTCATCATTGTACTCGTCATGTGATGTGGCGTGATATGGCACGTTTTACATGCTCTGTACAACGTTACATGTCACAGAAACTTTTTTTTTTTTTTGTAGTGAATGTAATCGTGATTACGTGAAATTTATGCAGTAACAAAAAGAAAACTGATATAATGTAATCAAGTTTATAATTACAGTTACATTAGATCCAAAAAAGTATGGTCCAAGCAAACATTCGGATTAGATTGACAAGGTAACATTTTCTGTAATTTACCTTCAAAATTTCCATGAGCAGTTAACCCTAATTCTATGAATAACTTACCCAAGCAAGCACCAAGCAGGCTAGGATTAAATGTTCACGGTCTGTATGCATTGCACCTAGTCCACCTGTCAATTAGAAAATGAAGGAACAAGAACGCAGCCGTGCATGGATTTGTTTCCAGGAAAATATGGAACAAGTAGGACCTATTAACTATAACCAAATAATATTTTTTTTTGCTTCTTCGTCTTAGGAATTAGTTGAAACAGCAAGCTGCAATAAAAGAATTGGAGTTAATGCTGAACGGTACTCGAGTCACATACAGCATTTGCAATTTGGCATGAAACTTGAGACCCAGAGGACCTAGAAGACAGGGACATGGGATTTTGCATTTTATATATGGGGCCAGCTATACACAGCCCGTACTTGCTAAGGACATTCCATTTCAAAAAAGAAAAAAAAATTCCTGTTCTACCCTCGTTGCTGAGCACACCCCACCCCTCCCCTTCCCTTCCCCCCTCCGCCGACCCTCCTCCTCCCCCGACCTGCCGCCGCCGCCTCCCCCGACCCGCCTCCGCCGAACCCCCCCCCCCCCCCCCCCCCCCCCCCCCCCCCCCCCCCCCCCCCTCCCGACCCGCCTCCTCCTCCTCCTCCCGCTTTCCGATCCCCCCTCCGCCGACCATAAGTTGTTGCTAAAACAAAAACAAAAACAAAATTTTTTTTGGGTGTATTCACGGATAGGTTCGACCCTGGTTTGTCGAACTCATAGAGCAATGTTCGACTCACGACAGTCGAACTATAGTGTTTACGTTCGACCATAATATGTCGAACAGAATATGACATGTTCGATTAGAACACGTTCGACCAGTGTTTGTCGAACAGAATAAGACATGTTCGACCAATACTTGTCGAACAGACCATTGTCCGTTCGACAAGTATTTGTCGTGCTTGTCGCAGAATTTTTTTTTTTGTGGGGTGTTCTTAGAAAGCCTTGGGGGTATATTGATCTTTTAACATGACATTTAAGTTATGTGGGATGTCCTTAGCAAGTCATGAAATGTGTATAGCCAGCCCCTTTATATATATCAGACGTAAATAAATAAATAATATATACACAGCCATTCCAAATAGTCGAGCACTTGTAGTTCAAGTTCATGTAAAAAACTGCATGAACACCAACCGGAATCGGCATGGTTCACAGAAACTCAAGTAGGAAGTTACAATATGAAGATGACACGTGGCATTTTTTTTTTTTTTTTTTTGTTTAGACCTTTGACTGTTTTCTGTTGAGGTCCTTAAAAAATCAAAGACTAAGATGCATATAATCCAACAGCTATTAATAACCGAGTTTCAAAAAATTAAAAACTCTAGAGTTCCTCTAGAATTTCTGCTTCCTAAAATATGACTCAAATTTATTGTTTGTTTGTTTTAAAATTGATGTTACCTTGGATTTCATCTCAAACTTTTACTAATTGTTAAATGTACAAAAATCCTATAGTAACTCATGAGTTACTAATTTTTAAAACTTACAAATGATAAACAGTTAGATTATATGCATCTCATCCTTCGACCTTTTTAAGGACAAAAAAACACATGTCATAACTATATTGTAAGTTTTTATTAGTTTCTGTAATGGAACTGTTAAATGTAACATGTGTTGATTAAATGTTCATAAAATGAAATAATAATGTAGTATATTAAAGAATGTATAATCTATTTTTTCAAAGTAAATTTATAAATTTTACTTCATTAAATAAAAACAGATTTGTTAGTTCGTAAAACAAAAAAAATAAATACAATATAAAATATTTAGAAAAGAATAAAAATACCTTGAAAAAATTGTTTATTTATTTATTAATATTTGCTAAATTAATATATTTTTCTTGACTCCAAGCTATTAATTTACACATTTACAGAGGTTTAATTGTACCCCCACTTACACAGCAAGAGAATTTTTTTTTCCTTTACAATATTAGGGCCACTTGCTAGACAAGTCTTTAACTCCATGTGATCAATGATCCACCGACTCTTGACTTTTAGCATGTAATTTTAAGGCATATAACCACATCACTTTCGCATGATCAGTATACATATCGACTTCCAGAAGCATAACATCTTCCAATGTACAATGACCACTATTTCTTCACAACTATTATTTGGAGAAACAGTAGGTAAAAATGATAAGTTTCGAAATATTAAACCAACTATTAATTGGAGAAACAGTAGGTAAAAATGATTAGTTTCGAAATATTAAAGGATAACTCATATGAGTATGGGTGTAACTCACATGGCTTTTGTGGTCAGTGAGAAAAAGTACAACTTCCTTGACTAGACGGACGGTCTTAGAATCAAACCGCAAGGGAGGGGTATGGATGTGCGTAAATTGGGAGCAGTGGGCCCTAATAGGCATGCAATGCAGCATGCACAATGTTCCATACATTATGTCAAGCATAAAAAAAAAAAACTCAAATAACCATAATTAACTCTCCATGATTCATATATCCCTGAAAAAAAGCACAAAACGTCTAAATAAGGCTCAACAGCATTCTCCCTGTAATGTCAAACATGTGGAGTACTCCGGTGGCTTCATGTTCATCTCTGCCTTCACGCCAAGTTTCAAAGCTTTGAATGTGGAGTACTCCGGTGACTTCATGTTCATCCCTGCCTTCACGCCAAGTTCCAGAGCTTTGAATGTCTGATTTACCCGGTTATAGATAAACAGATATAAAACGTTACTATATGTACAACTTTAACATCTTTCTCTTTTCTTTTTCCTTCTTTTTTTTCGTTGACAAATCATGATCATGTTTATTATCATGTTAATGCTTGATCGATATATCTACAACAACAAATTGGGTTCTCATGGAACAGATAACTAATGGCTTTTAATACTAAAATGATCAATCAAGTGGAAGAAACAGGAAAGAAGAAAGTTCATTGATGATTAAATCAGTGTAAATCATATGGTGACCTAGCCAAATCAAGCACTTCTGCTGCAAGTCTGCAACTATGCTTCTGTCAAGGTAACTGTCACTTGGAACAGTGTAGGGATCTGCCATTTTGGACAGTACAAAATTTCTTAAGCCAATAACAAAACAGAAAATTTCATCCAACGAAACTCTCCCGTTGGATGAAATTTTCTGATAACAAAAGGTTGGGACAGTATAGGTTGTATAGTAATGTAACTGAGTCTTGTTCTAACAGGAACATTGGCTTCTAACCTTAAAACTTTTCACTTGGATGAGCCTCTCTCCGCAGGTGTTACT
This sequence comes from Iris pallida, assembly GCA_029216955.1. NCBI lineage: Eukaryota > Viridiplantae > Streptophyta > Magnoliopsida > Asparagales > Iridaceae > Iris > Iris pallida. The sequence continues at coordinate 6,310,258 of JANAVB010000398.1, read as the reverse complement.
TCAACCTACACGAAGCCCAACTCAAGGAAAGCTTATTATGCTAAACGGTAAACTAGACTGTACTTCTAAAACCTATCAGAAAATTGTAAAAGAAGCATAAAAGTTTCATAGTATTGTGTAAAAGGAACAAAGTTTCGTAAATTTGTAAACTGCGATCCATTACGTTCAATTTATGGACGTAAAATTCATTTGTGAAATATACGCCCAAGGTAGGGGCGTTAAAGAAAACTTTTTATTGTGAAAATTCTGCTCAAGATTACTGATAGGGCGTTTTTTTTTCCACACCCATAAGAAGGGCGTAAAATTCCTTTTCCCTTAACTTTGATAATTAAAAGGAGTAAGCACCTAATCACTAAAGAGATGCACACCAAGGTATGGCCGCCTACAAAAATGAACCAGTACCCAAGTTTGCTGCGGCAATCTATGGTTGCATATATGAATTCTTCTTTGTCAATTATTTCCACAAGGTTGCACTGTCTGTATTATTTTCACTTTCCCTAGCCCTTTTAGAAACTACATCGTCAAAGGAAGGAATTTTACGCCCTTTTTATGGGCGTAGAATAAAAAAAAATATATACTCCCCTATCTTGGACATATATCCCTAATCTAATTGTAATCTTCTTAATTATGTTCTCTTAAGACTTAAAACATAGGAGTAGAATTTTTACAATAATTTTTTTTAAGCCCCTAACTTGGGTGTAAATTTCGCAAATGAATTTTATGCCCCTAGATTGGGCGTAACGGGTCTCACTTTACGAATTTACTTAACTTTGTTCCTTTTACGCAATACTATGAAACTTTTATGTTTCTGATACAATTTTCTGAAAACCTACAGGACTGGCCAAATGATCGTTTGTAAAAACACTTTTCTTTTTACGGTGTTGCTAAGTTGTCCGCCCCTAGGGGGGTGACTGTGCCGGCCTGCAGCCACATGGCCCACAGCCATTGCCCCCCGGCCCGGGGTGGGCCAGTGCTAGTAGGGGGGGCCAATGGCTGGCCGCCAAGTGGGCGTGGCCAGTGCGGTCACCCGCCCCTTTTTCGTTCTTTTTATGGGAAATTGTTCAAAATCCCATCTCAACAGGATGCAAGTGATGATAGGATCACCTACCTCTTAAGTTTTCAGGGTTTTATCTCATGACACGAAAAATTATGAATTTTACGTTTGTGATTGATATCGACTTCGATTCCATTTTAAAAATGTTTTGCTGCTGCACAATGTTAAGTCCCCTAGCTAATACACCTGGAAGCATGAGACCTTGTTTAAAAGGTGCTATTGACTCTACACTATTAAGAATACTTCACATTAGATGGCCAAAGAATTGTATTCTTTCTTTTCGCCACCGACCATGTATAGAATAGAATGCTCTGATACTTCTCTTCATTCTCCTTGCTTCAAGGTTTGTGATTTTGACTGATGAATAAGTGACTATCTGGACATGATTACACTTGTAAGATTCAATTGTAGGAGAACCCACTATATTCCAAGGGAGCTTCTCAGCTTCAGTAAACCATCCCACCTACCAAACAAAGTACATCTTACTAACGCATATTCAGTCTTAAGAGTCTTCCTACTCTTGTCTTTCTTCATACTAACTGATCAACCAAAAATACCCTTGCACGAACCTGACTTGGAAACAGGATGTAGTTGATTAGTTTTGAATTTTACATTATTCCTTCCACCTTTGCACCATTACTCTACGTTTTAAACTTCTATAATTCAGGTTATATGTACATATACAACTTCCCAAATAATAGGTGATAAACTTAAAATTTCAAGGCCATGAGAAAACACCAACATTATTCTAGTGTCAACAACTAATATATGCAAGAATTCAGAAGATAAAGAGAAAGGTCCAACCAACTACAGTAGCGATAAGAGACTGAGAGAAAATAGATGACTCGGTATCCACTTAACCTGGAAAAGAAAATAAGGTTGGAAGAAAAGAGAATACTAACCAGGATGCTATATAAGGTGCATGGATGACGGTCCTGCCACAGCAGCAACCTTTTGAGCCTTCTGAGCTTCAAACTTGTAGAGACCTTTCAATTCTTTCTTTGCTCGTCTTGCTTCTCTTCGTTCGTCCTTTACAGCAGCCTGTGAAATTGCAGAGTTTATCCGCATAAGCATTGATAGGTACACACACAAAAAATATTAAAAAATGCAATTGTATAAGAAAACAACTACCTATATTACCATAGACGGTATTAAGAACACTTCAAACAAAATAACACTAAAAGCGTAATACTGTCAACTGTGAAGCTAATACTAAATAGCAAGGAGCCAAAGGTTAAATGGAAGTCAGGCAGAAAGCTATAAATAATAACTTAGAATACAGATATATTTCCTTATTTTTCCAGGAGAACAGCTATGAATTCTCCTCATTGGATTAGAGATGTCTCTAACCATTCGTACCTCCGCTAAGGAATATTAGATTAATAGTCGGTTGTTTACACAAGTAACCAACTGAATGGTGCCTTAGATAATTACAATTAGATATCTGATTATCACAACTAAAAAAGAAATTTGTTTATACTAGCCGCTAGTTATATCACCACTCACATGTACATGTAAATAGCTTGTGGTTCATCAAATATGTGACTTCATACCAGTAACTGAAATATACATGGCAATATGGGGCACAAGCACAAACTAGTTACAATCAGTTCTCAGCAGATATATCACAAATGACTAGTACTTTTTAGTACAGAATATACATCATTACATTCTGACATTTTCAACGCTATTTTCAACAAGAGACCTTTTATCTTATCTTTGCAAGTAAAACTGAAATAAGGGAAATGGATTTGATGTTCTTTCAATTCCCTTCAATCAAATTAGATATGCATTCAAACAAAATAAATAAATATTTTATAGAAAATTGCATAAACAATAACAAAATAGTACAAATTGCTAGACAATAAACTACAAAGTATACCTTGCGTTCTCTCTTTTCCTCCTTTGACTCCTCACCATGAGGTTTTCTCTTTTGTTGATCAGTGGCTAAACTTGACACGGCCTTCACCTTTTCAACAACTTTCCTATTGCGAGGTAAAAACTCCACTGGGAGCTCGTCTCTTCCTCGGAGTTCAATAATGTTGTTCTTGACAACTGAATCTCCAGGGAAAATTTTCGGAACTCTCCTTTTACGATTTTCTGGAGCCTGTATTTTCCCAGGATGGTTCTCAAGATTCGAGTATGTAGAGACGATTGTCTCACAATCCCATACTTCAGACTCATCGCTACTTTCTTGAACTACAACCACCTCTTCATCATGGCTTTCATTACAATATTTTTCAGCATACTCCACACACTTGCGAATTACATCAGTAGCCATATCCAGTTCACCATCAATGCTTGAACCTTCATGGTTATGTACAAAATCTGCTGGAACTCTATACTTGTCTTCAAGCTCCAACTGATCCATTGCATGTGGCTTCAGGGCATTATTAAGCTTAACAGCAAGAGGAACATCTTCAGCATCAATGTCACGAGCATCATCATCGTCACTATCGTCATATTCTCGAAGAGCGAGCTGTGCAATCAATCTAAAAATGTTAGTGAAAATAGTTTACTGAAATCTCATTTTGTAGTGCTTAAAAAAGACACCAAAATACCATTCCAAAACAGATTGCACACTTCTTTTTGGGGGCACCAAATGATTTAGAACTGCCACTTAATTGCATGGTTATGAGGTGACTATAGTTTGCAGTATCGGCCGATACCGATCCGATACAGTTGATACCGATACGGTTTGGCATGTCCAGATCCGATACATGTTGATACTGACATTGATGGTCTCTTTTTCGTCAATTCAGTAAAAATTTGAATGAAAAAGACCATTCAGCATGGTGTAAAAGTTCATAATAAGGTGGTAAAAGAATGTAAAAGAACAAAACTTATCTATCGCAGGTAAACCAATCGGAAATGGTGACTACGATTTCATTCAATACCAAAATTACTAAGAAACAACAAAGGAAATACTTAAAATTATGCCTAAATGTATAAAAAAATATTTTTCCTAAAATTTTAATAATTTATTAATAATTACTTGCTTTCCGATATCAAAAAAATTGATACTCCAATCCAAAACCACCAATACAGCCGGTATCGCCGATCCCGATACTCCTAAGAAATGTCCGATACTGATTCCGATACTGCGAACCTTGGAGGTGACAACTAACTAATAGAAACTAAAACTGACATACATATCTTCATTGGAATCTTTCTTATTAGATCAAGACCATAAAAGGCGTCGAAAAGCATGTGAAATACAAATAACAGAAACATACATGCAGAAGGATAACACCAAAAATGATGAGCGTGCCGCATGGATACCTTGACACAGTTGTTGCAGTTGTTACCCCTATCGGACATTCTGATATTTCAAGGCTGTGTCGCATACATTTTCTAGATTTTAAAAACTACTAACGGGATCTAAGGCATAGCAAAGATTCAAAGGAGAAATAAACACAAAAGGCTAGTGATGAACTAATGTGTTGAACATATGATTATGAAGTATAAATGATTCTAACCTTAGTTTTCTTTCTTCCTTTAGTAAACATATTTTCCTTTTCCTCCTATGGGAATCAGCTCCTAGCAATCCATTATTTTCATTTTCAACCATACAAAGCAAATTTGTTCTTTTAAATTCATTCATAAATTAGTTTCATTTCTGGCATAGGGATTATTAAGAGATGTTTTTGGAAACTCTTTGGGAGATCATTTAAGATTTGTTAGTGTTATTAGGAAAGGTATTTAAAATATAATATTAGTTAGGATTTCTTTATTATGATTAATTTTATTTGTTAGGATTATGTTTGTGATAATTTAGCAATACTAAAGGCTATAAATAGAGCCAAAATCTATTCCATATGAAAGTTTATTTATAAGATATTTGTTAGCTTGAGTTCTCCTAGAGATTTCTAGAATTTCCATCTACCGTCCGATAGACGATATCTATCCCTTGCCCCTGTGCTACGCCAGCTGGTATCAGGGTCTCGGACCTAATTGTCACCAACGGAAAGGAGGACCACCCTCCCGATACTCTAACCCAACGAGTTGAACGTTTGAAAAAGAAGTTTGATCGTGCGGTGCAAACTCAAACAGGAATCAAAGAGGTGCTTATTGTCCAGAGGATGGAAGGGACTCATCATTACCAAGATGTACTCCACATCAATCGTGCTCATGGTATTCCTTTCGAGGTTGCGAGCGACCACCACCAAGCCCATACCATCGTCATAATCTGCCATCACCATTTATTATCATCTTCCACGATATCATCCGCCACCACCTTCTCGTTATCTTCCACGTCTATCATCCACCACCGTACTGGTATGAACAAACAACCTCTAGATATACTTCACAGTATCAATATGAAATAGATGAATATATATTGAAGAAGAAGACGAATTTAAACTAACTCATGCAATCCAAAGAAATATGGAGGTCAAAGAAGAGAATTTGAAGATTATGACCACAAGCAACAAAGAGTTTCATAGACCGACAACTAATAATATGGGAACCCAAGATATGTAAATAAATGAGAGCTTCGCATAACAACAATTTAAGGTTGAAGACACAAAGGCTGACAAATAAGAAGTTGGGCAAGACATTCTTGTAGGAGTTGCATATCAAGAAATATTGGTTATTGATGTTTCGGAAGTTCAAGATGATATTGGAAACACAAGACGTGCATGTAGAGGAACAAGAATACCATAAATGGAGGTCACAACAGAGTTGAAGCTATGATTTGAAGAATTCCAGGAGATCTTTGCAGATGCCATGACAAATCAATTGCCTCTAAATAATAGTTTTCAACACCACATGAACCCGATTGTTATATGTACATCTAAAGAGTTCAAAAACATCAAAAGATCGAGGTTACAGAAGATATAAAACATTTGAAAATTGAATTCGAAAAGTCCATGGAGATCAAATTCAAAGGAAAATATTGAAGATGAAGATTTAATCAAAGTGCTTGTTGCTTTGGAGGAGAATGTTTCAAACTTAACTGGAGGTCGAGTTCTTTTGAAGATTTCTAGAATGGCTTAGGGATTTATTAGGAGACATTTTAGGAAAGTCTTTGGGATATTAGTTAGGATTAGTTTCATGATTTGTTAAGAGATTTATTAGGATTGCATTATTAGGAGAAGTATTCAAAATATAATATTATTTAGGATTCTTTTAGTATTTATTTATTTGGATTAACTTTTTTATTAGTTGGAATTATGATTTGTCTTAATTTGGTAATACTAAAGACAAAAAAAAATCGTCTTCTTCGATATCTTTGTCTACTAGATCATATTAATACTGTGAAGTATATTTAGAGGTTGTTTGCTTGTTCATATCGGTACGATGGTCGACAATAACGTGGAATATAATGAGAAGGTGGTGGTGAAAAATGACAAGTGGGTGTGACGTGCAGATGGTGGTGGATGATGACGTAAAGGTGATAATATAATGGTAGTTGCAGATGATGATGAAGGTATGGATTTGGTGGTTGTCACTAGTAATCGTCGAGAGGAATACCACGAGCACGATTGGCGCAGTTCACATCTTCGTAACAACGTATCCATTCGATCCTTTGGGCAATAAGCATCTCTTTGATCCATGCTAGCGTTTGCGTCATACGGCCAAACTTTTGTTCCAAACAATCAACTCGATGGGTTAAATTATTAGGAGGATTGTCCCCTTTTCCATCGATGACCATCAGGTCGGAGGCTCTAATACCAACTGGCGTGGCGAAGGGGTAGGGGATAGGTATCATTATATCGGACGGTGGGTGGAAACAGTAAAAATCTCCATGAGAAAACTCGAGAAGAAATCTCTTATAAATAAACTTTCATAAAAATCAGCAATGCCATTACAAGAGATTTATGCCTTATTTTAGCATTTAGTATTACCAAATTAAGACAAAGCCTAACCCCTAACAAATAAATAAATTTAATCCTAATAAAGAAATCCTAAAAAATCCTAACTAATATTATATTTATTCCGAACACAATCCTAATAAATCTCTTAAGAAATCCTAAAACTATACTCCCAAAGAGTCTCCTAAAATGTCTTTTAATAATCCCTATGCCAATTTCTATGTCGGATAAATAAAGGAAGGTTAATATGTTATAATACTAATTTTAGTATATAGTTGCTTTATTGTATCTCAGTTTTCAAAATTGTTGTTCCATACTGTCTCGTGGCCCCTATCTCATGCAAAATCGAGTATGAGAAATCATTTCATCCATCCTTCTGCATAAAATACTGAAACTGACCAATTTGTATATATATTGTTTTCAACCTCTCCAAGACATTTTTATTTGTTGTAAACCATTTCTCCTGAATATCTAGTGTATTATTTAGCAGTGCACGATAGAGATTCATCATGAGAGTGATAAGAACTTCTAACAGGATGAAGTGAGGTAGTTCAGAAGTATGGACTCCAGAAAGAAAATTCTACATACAAACCGTCAAGTCCAAGAAATTGTTTTAAGTCAGAAAAATGCAAATAGCATGAAGTATGAAAAATTACATCCATTTAACAAGATCTTGATCTGCTGAGATAGATCCTTCAAAAGAAAGAAAACAAGGATAGGTAAATCGAAGGGGCTAGATTCCTTCTTCCATATTAAGAGAAAGAATCATTAACATGCCAACCAAGCTCAACAAATAATTGAAAATGCCAAACAAAAAGATTGACCTAAGAATGCAATTTTCATAAATCAACATAAAGAGCATAAACAAATTAATAAATGTAAAGTGCAACACGTATAAGTTGGAAGAAGGTAAAATAAGAGCATGCAAACAAGAAACCAGCAAATAACAAGCAAAAATGCATGCAGTGAAACACAGACTAAACCTAAAGGTATTAAAGATAAGTGATGACACCTTTAAACCCACCTCCTCCCTTGAAATGACTTGTCCTCGAGATGTACCACTAAAACTTCAATCAACCCCTATAACAGTGAAGCTCGTCTACCCATTGTGTGGGACCAGTAGGTCCAGGTTATCGAAGAGAGTGTGAAGGTCGTTGAAGGAGAAGAGGAATAAGTTGATAAAAGCGGCTAGGAAACTGTATACCTAAGAGGTAAGGGCTGGGAAAGATCTCCTTACCTGGGAAGTGGATAAGTGGTTGGACCACAGTGGAAGCAGGGGAGGGAGGCACAAGGTGACATATGTTGACAAGGGGATGTCAGCGGCACAACAGAGATGGGGAAGGAAGTTGTGGAGCAAGGAAGCAATAACATGGGAAGAGATCAACACGAAATACGAGAAGCAACAAAGGAAAAATAGAGCTTGACTTTTGGCTTCTACACTTAAGACGTCAGATTTTGTGGCTTTTTTTAATCACTAGGAAAGGCCCACGCCTGGCGTGGCCGCATGGGGTACCTTCTCTTCTCTGTGTTAGATTTACATCAAATGACAGGGTCGGCTCTTCCAACATCCGGGCTCCCTTCCTATTTTACTATCCGGTCTCCCTTCCTATTCTACCCATGATGCATCTCAACAAAACTTTGTGCCTATAGAGTAGGGGTGAGCAACGGTTCGGTTCGGTTCAAACCGAACCGTATATATGAAAACCGAAATAACCGTAAACCGTATTTCTCAAAACCGAAAACCGAACCGTTTTTGTAAAAACCGAACAAAACCGAACCGAATTAATTCGGTTCGATTTTCGGTCGGTTCGGTTTAATGGACCAATGTACCGGACCTTCAAATTTTTAGTAAAATGAATCTATTTAAATAATAATTTATTTTAAAATTATGGCATTATTGTATTTAAGAATTATTATATTACATCGTGTGAATAATATTAGTATATATATAGATTGAGGATAGAAAGAGAAAGAGAGTGTTCAAAGAAGTACCACAAAGAATATGAGAGGAGAGTGCACTCAGTTGGGGGTTACAAAATATTAGTATATGTAAATTAAGGATAGTTTGATAAATTATTAAATCTAAATCGGTTTTCGGTTCGGTTCGGTTATCCGGATCAAGAACCGAAAACCGAACCGTTATTCTAAAATTTCATATTTCCAAACCGATAACCGAACCGAAAAACCGAACCGTTTGTCATATTTCGGTTCGGTTCGATTTTCGGTTTTCAACCGTTATATGCTCACCCCTACTATAGAGTGAAAAATAAAAAATGCAGGTAGGTCTAGCTGCATTATACATGATAATAAAATCAATTTAGGGTGCATTTGATTGCAAGGTGGAAAATATGTGAAAAATAAATTAATTCCATGGAATTATTTTGAAAAAAATCCATGGAATTTTAAAAAATTCATAATGGCGTAGTTTGATTGCAATTATTTTCTTCTGGAAAATCAAAAACTTTTATGGAAAATAAATTTGAGTGTTTAATTGTCATTATTTTCCATGGAAAATAGTTATTTTCTATGGAAAATGATATTTTCCTATGAGTTGGGCCAGTTTCATTTCCCACTATTTTGGAGAAAAATATGGAAAATGATGATTTCTTAAAAAATAATTCCATTGAAAATATAAAGTATCAAATACTACACACTGGTGGAAAATTTGAGATGAAAATATTTTCCATGTAGAAGAAGCTCAATCAAACACAGCCAGTCTACTAAGCGTGGAGTTATCATTTATGTAGGAAAGTCTACTTGCATCATACATATGATGGAAGATGGGGAAAACAAAATAGACTTCTTGATATGGATAACTTGATAGAAACGGAATGGGACCCACAACTCAAAGTATTAATCATTTAAGTAACCTCTAAGCAAATAACGGGATTTTGAGGACTTATTAAAAAAATAGAATTAAGGGACTAATATGTAAAATATCCAAGATTTTTTTCTCTTTTCTTACCATCTCCAGCTGGACAGTCTTGAGAGGGGTCAATACCAAAAACATTAGAGGTGTGCAACCACCCTACCTTATAGCTACATAGTGAGTATATATGTGATATGAAATTAAAATAACAATAATGCGATACGCAAAAGCTCTCAAGCTTTATACCATAAAAATGATAGGTTATTGGCTTGAACATCAACAGGAAAGCATTTAACCTCCATTGGTGTCGGCTGTTTGAATCCACTTATTCCTTTTGACTCTATTAAGGGCTGTCATTTGTAAAGTTAACAAATCATATCCTTCTTTAACATTTCAAACTACATTCGTCTAGACCTACCTCTAGTCCTAGCGGCTCCATTGAGTACTATGTTATCGTTTCTCCTAACGGGAGGACCTATTGGTATATGTTGCATGTGTCCAAACCACCTAAAGATGATTTCTCTCATCTTGTCCTCGACTGGTGACACCTCTAACTTCCCACAAGTACACTCATTTATTATCTTATTCTTTCAAGTGTCACTCATCCATCTTAGCATTGTCACTTCAGCTTGTGGTTACCACAGAAACCAACCGACGTCTCTAGTCCTTTCCGTTATGCATAAACATGGTTAGGATTAAATAAGAAGATACAACTACCTACCTCTTGAAACATCATCATCATCGTCCAAGCCTTCTCCATCAAAATAGGGTTGGCTAATATAGTGTAAGAAAGATCCATAAAAGAATTGATAAAGATTTTACGACCACTTGTCGATATGACGTCAACTACCCTTGAATGATGAATGATTTTATATATCTTGTGAACAACTACCATAATGCTTACTAGCCATGTTCATGGTAGTGTTTTAAAAACCTCTTCAACCAGGCCGGTTGAACAGGTTGGACCGTGACCCAACCAATACTCGGGTTCGGTTCGATATATTGAACGGTTGAACCGGCCGAAACAGGATTGGACCGCTCAACATGTTTGAAGCGCTTAACCCAGCAGCGGTTCAACTGAACTGAGCTGTTAACTGAAAACAATAATAACTTAGTAAAAATTTAAGAGTTTAGTGTCCAACAGGGATCACACCAGACGCCTACAAGATAGCAGAAGACTATCTTAACAGCTGCACCATCTATATGTTGATGATAAAGGTTGTTTCTAACTAGGTTTTATCCAATCTTTATTGCCATAATAAGACTAAATGTTTCCTAGGTTCATTTATTTAGATTGTCCAATATGTTAAGTTGTTGTTAGGAGTCTTAGGACACAATATGGGTTACAGACTTATTTATTTATTTTGGTACTGACATTTTGAATTGTGGAAGTTTGATTGGTATTTGATACATTTCAAAATTTCCACATGTTGTGAATCTTAATAAAATTGAAGACTTTGTGCCAATACTCTAATATATATATATATATATATATATATATATATATATATATATATACACACACACACACTACTCTGGCGTCTTTGAACCGAACTGTTCAACCAGTTGACATTGAGCTCGCCGGGTCATTGGTTGAACTGGTCTTTAAAATTTTGGTTCATGGTAATTGTAACTCAAATCTAAATCCATACACATAACTAAATCTGAGAGTTTTAACTTCAAATGGCAAAAAAGAACAATGCACTGGAACTAAGAATAAAAAACTGACCAAATCAAATTGTTCGTCTAGAAGCCTTCTAACTCTAGGCTTCTCGTTGAAGATTGTTTCATCATCTTTGTCACCATCATCAACTTCATACTCCTCTTCTTCCAAGGATGTGTTCATGTCCAAATCAGTCTTTTCTTTTCCTTCTAAATCCTGTCCTTCTGCCTCATCAGGACGATTAGCCTTGACAACAAAATCTTCATCCAAGTCCTCCACATCAGATCCAAACCTTGACAAATCGGAATCATCAAGTAACCTTGCTACATCAGGATCCACTGCCTTCTGAACTCTTACACCAACAGCCTTTGAAGCAACCTTGTAGATAGAATTTGAATCAGCACTGGACTCGCCACTGACATCCTCACTGATCCGAAGTCTTGATGCATCATAGGCCTAGAAAAATTCATAAATGAATAGTAAAATCATTTAGATATACAAATCAAAATTTAAGACATGGACAAAATATTAATAACTGCTAAGTTTAGCAATTCCAATCATATGTCTTGTGCTAGCATTAAAATTTCACAATTTCGGTAAGTATATAAGAAGAATCTGGTTACATAAGATTTGCAACTCTCATTTCACCAGCAACTAACATTTAGACGAATTCCACAAATTAAATAGCAATCTCAACTCTATGAAATAAACGAAACCGTTAGATTTCACAACTCATTGAGCTCGGACTTGTAGTTCACCAACAGATCAGCTGAAATGCTAACATCAAGAATCATTACCTACAAAACTATTGCATTATATTATGCAGTGAATTTCATGCCAAAAATTTAATTTCTATCATAGCTATCAAAAGCTTGCATACGCGAGAAGCTCAGTGTCAATGGACGTTATGCGTCGTTTCAGCAGGGCTGAGTATTGCTTCCGCTAAGATGAAATACAAGAACCCGATAACATCATCTATCCTCTCCATCTAGGGTTCGGTGAAGATTCTCTCTTTTGCTATGAACAAGAGCAGCCTCATGTTTTTCTTCTTATTAAACATGCATCTTACTTTCACGTCTGCACCTTTCTTTTGCACTTCGCTCCTAGGTCCTAAAGGACCTTGGCACAATGGCAGCTAAGTGTGTGCCATGGTTTAAAAAACTCAAAGTGTATCCATGAGTTCCAGAATTTCTAGCTAAGCCTAAATTTCCATAATTTTAGATGGCATGCTAGAATTTTACATTTTCGCCGTAAAATTCACTAAATCGTGATGTTTCGGTTAAAAAAGTTCATGAAAAATATTATAATTCTTCGTTGACTCCTAAACTTCCCGAAATTCGATCCTCTCACCAAATCCAAACTTTCAAGCGAAACTCCCCCAAACATCAGTCACCTTTCCAACAAAGATTTCACCTTTGCACCAAAATTTATAAACCCTAGTCCAAACCAATCATAAAAAATATAATCCACAGCAGACCTTCACGTCGAGCTGCACTTTATCGATCTTCGCCTTGCTGTTATGGTAGTACGCCGAGCCCCCGCCGGAGTTCTTGATCTCCCGCAGGTGGAGCAGGTAGTTGTATCCATCGTCGGGGAGACCCAGCTCCAGAATCTCCCTCCTCACTTGATCCGGCAGCGCTCCACGCGCAGCGCCAGCGCCGCCGCCGCCGCCGCCTATCCACGGCGGAGGGAGGCTCCCCTCGTCGTCGGTGTCGCCTGGGGCGTCGGCGAAGATCGAGTCGGCGCCAAACTGTTCGGGCACGTCGTCCTCTTCGGCGAAATCTTCGAGCACGGGGATGGTGTAGGGGTTGTTGTCGACGCGGACGAAGACGCGGTCGGTGGTGGTGGTAGCTGTGGTGGAGGAGGAAGAGGAGTCTCGGGCGAGGAGTTGGAAAGTGGCGGATTTCTTCTTGTCGATGAACTTCTTCTTCCCCATTGTTTATTGGGAGAGAGAGAGCGCTAGGGCTTTGAGGAGGTTTTTTCTGGGCCAGTATATATACAGTTAGGCCTGGTTTGGTTCACGGGAATCATCGGATTGGGAAAAAAAAAACGATTAATTTTCCATGTTTGGATGCCAAAAAAATTGAGGAGAAAAAAAAAAAATCTCAATAGAAGAAAAATTAATGGAGAAAGTGTTTCAATCCATCCAAGGAATCACTTTCTTTTCCAAATTTTTTGACATTTCTAAATATCGGAAAAAAAAATCAATAAAAATTATAATTTTTCAAAGGAAAGAAAATGCCAAAGAATTGATTTTATTTCCCTTCCATTCTGCGAACCAAACGAGGCCTTAGGGTCTGCTTGGTAACAGTGTTTTCACCTGTTTGGGATATTTTTGAACCGACCGTTTATGAAAATTCATACATGTTAATTTTTTTTGAGAAACGGATTTTGGTCGGCTCAAAGACCCTCCAAATCGGTGGGTTTTGAAAGATTTTATTATTTTATTCCATTTATATCCTCAGCAAATATATATAATTATAACTACTAATACCGTTCCCTCTTTAATTTTATTCATGTAAAAAAATTCAAAACCGCTCGTTAGTGAATTGCCAAGCATGGATTGGACTGGTTTAAAATTCGCTACTTAAAAACCACCCAAAATCAGACCCCTCATAACTGCTCATAACCGTACTCTAGAAACACCTCATAACCGATATCCCTACAATTGCTAAGCAGGCCCTTAGGAGAAAAGCATCAATTTCAATCTAATCGAAATTGTCAAAATCGAATAAACCTAATTTTTAAAGATCTAAAACTGAAACCGTATCAAATTAGTCATAACCAAACTGATAATGGATTCAATTTATTAGGTTGGACTATTTTTATTATTTAATAGACCGGATCCAAAGTTAAAATTATAGTTATTATATTTATAAAAAAAAAATTATTTTGTATTTCAAAAGTGGATCCAATATTGAAATGATTGCTAAATTGTCAAAATTAAAATTTAAGTACATACATATAATTATAGTTTTTTAAAATATAAAAAAAAGGGAAGATTTATGAAATGCCCAAAAATTAAAAAAAATTTATGTAAAACCCACCGCTAAAAAAACTTTCATCGCGTGCCCAGAATTAGAGAAACTTATCCAAAGCGGGTTCCAAATGACCCTTTTGCCCTTCCTTTTAATTTATTGGAAACACCCACAAAACTGCTCTTAAAAAAATGTTTCAATACTTCATCTTCTTCCATACGCTGCTCACTTTCGAATCTAGGTTTTCTCCTCAAAAATCTTCAAAAACTCGTCGAAAAATTTCGGAAAGACCGGGCCGAACGACAAAAGTGCTAAAACGGAGGTCCAAACATCATTTTTTTGCGAATCTAAAATTTCGGAAGGCCGTCTAACTGTGAAGCTGTTACTTTCAGTCTCCTCGACGATACACTCATTTTGCGACAAACGGGACCTCGTTTCGACCTCCCAGTCAAAAGTTATGGCCCTCCAAAGTTTCAGCTAACCATAAAATGCAGGAGAATGGCATTCTCCGTCTTAATTTACACGGAGAATGACCATTCTCCGTCTTAATTAGGACGGAGAATGACATTCTCCGTCTTAATTTACACGGAGAATGGTCATTCCAGTGTTAAAACGCAGGAGAATGACCATTCTCCGTGTTAGAAACACGGAGAATGCCATTCTCCGTGTTAAATGAAACGGAGAATGTCATTCTCCGTGTTAAATAAAACGGAGAATGGCATTCTCCGTCCTAATTAAGACGGAGAATGGCCATTCTCCGTGCTAAATTAAACGGAGAATGACCATTCTCCGTCTTAATTAGGACGGAGAATGTCATTCTCCGTGTAATTTATCACGGAGAATGGTCATTTTAGTGTTAAAACGCAGGAGAATGACCATTCTCCGTGTTAGAAACACGGAGAATGGCATTCTCCGTCTTAATTAGGACGGAGAATGCCATTCTCCGTCCTAATTAAGACGGAGAATGCCATTCTCCGTCCTAATTAAGACGGAAACGGAGAATGTCATTCTCCGTCTTAATTAGGACGGAGAATGGCATTCTCCGTCTTAAATAAAACGGAGAATGGCATTCTCCGTCCTAATTAAGACGGAGAATGCCATTCTCCGTCCTAATTAAGACGGAGAATGGTCATTTCCAGTGTTAAAACGTGTAATTTAGTTTTTTCAGGAATAAAGAGTTTCGTTCTTCTTTCAAAGCGATGATAATTCTTATGGAAAAGAAGAAGAAAGATCTTCTCTCCACAATTGAAGATCTGAGTTCAAATGTCTCCACGATGAAGATGATGATGATGGTGATGATGATGACGAACGATGATCTGAGTTCGACTGAAGAAAAACACACCGAACTACGAACGATCTTTGCGATCTCTGCTGAATATGAGAGCAATTGAATTCAGATTTTCCGTGAAGAAGAAGAAGACGAAAATCGCAATCCAGATCTGAGTTTTTTGAATTCAAATACATATAGATGACCAATTCGCGCGGAGGGATAGTTTCAGTATTATAAAAATAGCAGTTTCTAGCGGGTGGCATCTAAAAGGGAATCTTGGAATATTTAACGTGAAAATACTTAATTCTGGGTATTTCATAAAACTTATCCAGCGGGTGGGCATTTCATAAAAGTCCACCCCGAAATTGGGTTTCTCAGCAATTTCCAGTAAAAAAAAATATTGATGTGTCTAATCATAGAATCTATTCTATTATATAATACCAAAAGTTAGGCTTCACCGTAATTTTTTTTCTTCCAAAAATACTCTTGCATATCTATATTAATTAAAAATGGTTCATTAATTTTAATAAGGACAACTAAGTAATTACCAAAACTACCCGGTCTTCCCAAATAGTCTTTATAAGTTAATTAAAAGAAGGTTAAAATACGTGCAGGACACATGCACATATGCTAGTCTATAAAAATAAGAAAAGTAGACTTCACCGTGAAAATTTTTGTTACAAAAATGTCCTCATCTATGTTTACAAATTAAAATTGTTCACTAAATTTGATATGGTTAGTTATGTAATTATGTATAGAAGAAGAAGAAAATTAAGATCTAGTAAGCTTATAAAGCAAAT